>JAPYZM010003087.1:0-15935 GCA_030522845.1 Psyttalia concolor
TTACGAACAATATTTTTCATCTCAATGTGTCGAAAAAGCACTTTTCAGTCACTCTCCGCTTCGCGTCGAGTGACTGAAAAGTTACTTTTCCGACACAGCGTGATGAAAAATAGTATTTTGCGGTAGAAGTGAAAAAAAGTAGTCTTTTTTCACTTCAGTTATTTGTGGACTAAATATATTAAGAAGGAATTCCCACCTATCAAAAATCCTTGCCATTAATCCCACTATCTTACCTTAAAAAAATGTGGAACGCATTCCCCCTACCTAATTCCCAACTGTTGTATTCATTCAGAAAAAAATTTTTTTTTTCACTAGTGTTACCAAAAATCAACTTCATAATCTGCAAATGCGGTACCAAAAATTATGGGAAACACTCGACTGGCTTGACCAAAAATTCTGGCGATTTTTACATCGACCGCTATCAAATGAAATTATTCACTCCCTATAGGTGTAGTAGTAAATGATAAAGGTGGTTAAAGTGCTTGGCTAGTGACCAAGAGTCACCAAGAGTGACGTTGACTGGGGGGGATAAGGTCAACCGAGGGACCTCAACCCGTCCCTTGAGAACAAAACCAATCACGTTTCCTGATCCCTCTTGGGTCTGTTTGTTACTGTCTTGCCGTTTTTCCTGGACTAGAATACGGCACACGCCTCTGAGGCGTCTGAATTACGGGAATTGCCTACCCTATATGAACTCAACTGGGTATGTTCAGCTGTAGAGAAAATAGGAAAAAAAGGAAAATCCCTCTGAGCTTTCAATTTGATATTCGTAAAATCGCGTAGCGCTGAATCTATCCTAGAGTTATATTACATTAAAAAAAAAAAATATGTGCATGTGTCAGGGATGCGAGGGAGTTGGAAGATTCAAAAAGTTGGACGACGTATATGTCATCGCTTCAGGAGATGAGTATTCCACGAAAACTGCGCCCGTGGGAGAATAGCAATGGATCTGCACGCCTCTTTGACATTGTGATTTTATGGCGGTAAACTCTTTGACGAATGGGTCGAGAAGAACCGAGAGGCGTTTAGATTTTCCCATTCTGTCGCTTTTCCCATTTCTTTATTCGCAAAAGCTTATACAGGGGGAATAAGGATCAGCAGAATTTCTTGTTTTTATAGGGAAATCTGGGAGCTCTTGATGTAATAATAGAATGAATTCTTGAGTTAAATTAAGACGCACTTAAAAAAAAAAAATATTCCGGACAATTCTCAACGACATGATTTGTATTAATAAAATACATGACATGTTTTTTTATGCAAATAGTCCAATCGATGTTAACAAACATTAACAGCTCCCGTTTGCCAATTAATTTTTTGCTCTGTACGAACACAATTTCGAAAATATCCAAAATATTTCTATAAAAACGAGATTGAATTTATAAAAAAGAAGACAAAAAAGAGCGAAAATTGCACTAGTGGACTCGGCTACGGACGATTGTCCGATATTAAAATCGATGTGCACCAGGGGGTGGGCAACAGATGTTCAACGATAGCTTTACGATTGGCTCGAGCGAGTACGGGAGGCAAGGAGAGGGCTGTACCAATAACGAAAATCATTAAATAAGCTGGTGCCAGAGGGCACCGGTTCGTGCCCGAGCTATTAACTAGCCAGTTGTAATTTTATTATTAACCATTTGCACCTAAAAAAAAAACCAATGCTTCCGTTGCCAGCCTAAATTTAAGAGTCGTGTCCTCTTCAGCCTCAGCCCCAAAATCGAAATAAAATATTCTGATAATGAATGGAGCTTGGCTTCTGTGCAGCCCGCGAGTCCAGATAATTCAGAAGTTCCATAAATACGAGAATTAAAATTGAGATGGTCTTACAAATTCCTCACCTTTACGTTCTACTAGTACGAAATATGATTTTTTCAGAACTCGTTTCATTGGGAGGTTTAGCAAAAGATATTTCAAATGTATTGAAAAAAAATTATACTAAAATTGTAATATATTTAATTTTTCAATTTAATAGGAGGACACCGAGTTCAGTTCAACTGAGTTATAGAATTTGTTTATGCCAGTCTTCTGTCTATTCTGTATCAATTAAAAACCGATCCTACAATTTTCCCTCACTTCGTTCACTCCGGAATTAAATAAATAATCCCGAACTTATCCCCCGCAGAAAAACCGGGACTAAAATCTCCCTCTCCTAAACTCCATTACATACCATTCCAAGAATATCCTTCAAAACCCTCCCCAGCGGATTCTCCCAATGAAAGATAACGAAAGACATCAAATTTTAATGAGAAATATTTGTCATTACCTCCTCCAAATTAATCACGAAAATTCCAAAACACATTAGAACCCCTAGAATTACCCGAGCGATCAGTCCCACCCCCTGGGCCGTGTCTCCACGCCTCACCAACTGTTGTTCCCCTCGCCCAAAAAAAAAAAAATCAAAACCTGCAAAAAGATGAGAATTGAAATTGGAGAACGTGGTGGAATGACGAGGTGTCTGGAGTAGGTTGCCTCCCCATCGAATTCTTGTAATCTATCCGATCTTCACACCCCCTTCCCTGAACTATCACGTAGCCCGTCACACGTAACGGCGCGTGTTACAACCAGTACCAAATCGAGGAACACACAAGTTTCCCCGAAGGCATCCGTCTCCACTGGTATATAGAATACAACATATATATAACCTTCTTCCTCTTCCGCGCAACTAGACTCCCCCTTTCCTCATCTACCACTCCCCCCCCCTCTTGAACCCCCACCACCCCCGCCCCCGGCTGCGTTTCACGGAAGAAAATTCCAAGCTCGATTCGCTCCGCAGTTCCACTACCAATACAAATACGATGCCATCTCTCTTTTTTTTTCACCTATTTTTCTTATTCTTTTTGCGAGAGTAGTCGGTAACGTGGAATCTACGAAATTCAAATATCCCTCCGTGATGGTATACAAGATCCAGTGAAACGAAAGGGGAAAAAGAATGGGCGGGAGGGGTGTACAACGGAAGAAAGCGGACATGTATCCTCTGGGTTTCTTTCTGTTGTTTTATTGGGGTTCTCGGTTGTGCAGTTGAACGGAGGGTCAGAGATGATAGTATATTGTTGGGACAAGTGGGTGGAAGGCGGGGAGGGCGAGGGGAGGGGGGAGGAGGAAGAGAACATTCGGTGGAACGAACGAGACATTCCTCTCGGCTCTTAATTCCGCGAGTTGAGCGAGGAAGGGAGAGACGGGTGATTTTTAACTCGCGAGAGGGTTTCTGGGTCGTTGGGTCATCAAAGTGAAAACTTGGGTGTCCGAAGGAGTCGGGATCAAAGGGACTTGGTGGGAAATAGACGCGGTTGGAACTACTCGACCAACCACAAGTCGTGAGATTCCGCACCGATCCGGAAGGAGGGAGAGGGGATAAAAAGAACGAATGCCATTCTGGAATTTTCTCATTAGTCAATTCTTTCAACGAGGCGTTCATTGATTCACCGATGGGAAGGGGCGCAGTGACATAGTAACAAGAGGAGTTGGTGAAGTGGGATGGAGAAGAGAAAAATTGTCGATCAAAATTGATTTTTCATCGAAGATATCAATTCCTGGGGAACTGGTGGATTGGGTAGGGGGGACGTTGTTACTTGTTTGAAGATTTGAGGAGGGTGGATGGGGAAGTTCCATGGGGATAATGGATAAATGAGCTATTTGGTAAAACAATTTTTCTTTGAATTTAATGTCTCAGATTCGAGTAATAATATATTCCTAATCTAGGGACGTAAAATAAAGGACCCTTATCCACGCCTCGCATTAGCAGTCAAACAGAAGGCGAGGTTGATAAGCGCGTGGGTGAGGGGCTTCTATTTTACCTTCCGTGGCTAGAATACGATTTCTCGATCCGGCGTAGGAGAAAGGTTAGATTTCAGGAAAGTCAGGAAAATGAAACTTTGCACCCGCCGGGACGGAAATGCACTTGTCGTTGCGACGTTCTAAGAAATATCATGAGATAGTCGGTTTATAGTACATTTTGACACTAGGCCGTGAAGAACTTTTCTGGCGAATATGAGGTTACAGGACGAGCCGAAGGCGAGTTCTGTAATCATATGAGGCAGATCCGGAGTAAAGCGCAATTGGGCTAATTAATTTAATTAATTGATGAAATTTATAGAAAATGATAAACAGTAATTTAGCAGAAAAAAATAGAGAAAAATCACATTTACATCGAATTGTGAAACCGCAGATTTAAAAAACTCGCGATTTTGATGTATTGATATCTTCGTTAAAAGAGTAAAATACAATTGAAAATTTTTAATCTCTTCATTAAATATATTAACTCTTCTTTAAATGTTTATACGCAGCTCGAAATTTTCGGCGCGCACGGAATTTCATTGAGAGTAAAATAAAAAAGATATTGAACGTCTCTTGACTGAGGTATCAAATAAATAAAAACAAGGAATTATAGCAATATCCGGATACTTTACAGAAATGACGTTATTCTATCCTCATTTAGCCACCAACCGTCAACAGGTGCAGAAATAAATGGATGGAAAAGTCACTTAAAAGTTTGGACCGTCCAACTCAAAGATAATTTCATCCCCGGAGATATATTTTAACGTTAGTGTACTGTCAAATTAAATACTCATAATGTCGTTAGTTTTAAAAAACCATGACATATCTCCGACAATAAGTATTGATCAACTTTCAATTTGGAAAGAGTTTTTCTCTTGCCATTCCAATGGATAATATCGAAAATGGACTGGCTCTCATCATTAATTCTTCAGGTACTGGATTATTTTTAAGAAATCTTCGGCAAATGAGATAAAGGAAGGTAAAAAGGATTCCAATGGAGCATGAGAGAGGAGCGGATTATAGAGACGGACGGGGTTTTTGGGAAAGAAAACATATGAATATGCATAAACTGGTGGGAAGCCAACGTCTCCATCACCTTATTGACTGAGAAGAGGGAATTAAAATATCACGAAGTGACATTTTCACATTCACGTGGTAACGGTCATACGCTCGCTGCCCTCTGCTCATTTAGTGACAAAATACATGGAAATTTCATGTAAATGAGTGGTTGTAAATTCCACATAATATTCACCAAAGACTTCTAAACAATTTTCGAACTGAATATTCCACGAAATTTGGAAGCAAAAAATCCCTGCAATGAAAGACCGATGTGAAATGATTACGCAACAATAAAAACAATTTATTTTATTACAATATTTTTTGCTCCCGTCAGGCTTTATTTTGCAACGATGAATGGCAGTTGACTTGATCAAAATGTTCGATTCGACAACCCCTCAAATTATTCACATCAAGTACATACAAAACATTCAAGTCCCGTGACATCAATGTCACAGAATGAAGCCTTCGAAAGGCTGGGAAGGGCCCTCGAAGTGGCACTGGCGAAAGCGAACCGCAGAAAGGTTGTGTGCAAAGGTGAGTGGCGACAGAGAGACGAGAGACGGGCTCCGACCGAGAAAGCCCCCGCTCGGAAAAAAGCGCACAAGTGAGATTGAAGGTGAGGTTGGGACAGTAATTTGCATGACTCAAGTGCCGGCCGCATACAGTACACAACACAAGCCCCTTTCCAGACACTCCAGTCAATGGTGTGGCAGTTGGGATATGCCCGGCAGATTCAGTCGGGTTTTTTCGTGTGTACTATCCCCATTCCCCAAAAGGTGAGAAACTAAAGAAAGCCAAGTGCTGCTTCTGGGTATAACCAGAGCGTGGGTTTTGTGAGAAGTGAGAAATAGGAAAAGGAAAAAAAAAATTGTTGAAAATTTGTAAAAAGGGCCGTGAGCCAGTGAAATAAAGAGTGAAGCAAAGGTGGAGGTGAAAAAATAGCTAGTGTATTATACTGTGGAGAAAACGTAGAACTGCGTCTGTCAAGTAGAGGAGAGAGGCTAGATGGAGGCGGCGGTGTACCTAGTGGTCTAACAGAAAGCGAAACGAACGGTGGAGGGAAACGCGAGGGAATCGCTCGGGGGGAGGGCTGGCAAAGGGGAGGAAAAGGGAGTGAGTAAGGAGAAGCAACGACTCGCATTCCAAGCAGACCCCACCGACCGGCAACCGGGTTCATTATTTTCTCGTTATAAGTTTCTACAACTCCGGCTTGTTGTCGTAACACTGTTAACGCGACGCGCCACGAATTGTTAAACGACCAACTGGTGCTGTATATGTATGGGCTGCTATAATATCTGGGTATTGAATGGCTGATGGGTGGACAGAGTGATTTTAATTCAATCCCGTTAATTGAATCGAATTAACGGTGATTTGAGAACTCCACTGATTTGCTGGTTGCAGTCCATGTCACGGGGAAATTTCAAACGATTGGTTAAAACAGTGACTGGACTGGCAAGGCAACACTGCGGAGATAATAATTCAACTCTGACTGAGATCATCTCGACTTTTTTTTTTATTTGTTTAATGAAATTATATCTCAAGAGGGTTGCTCCACAGAGACTTTGAGATAATGTTTTTAACCGTAGTTAACTTTTGAGTCACATTATCAGGACAAAATTCCAAAAATCTTGGGAAAAACCAACGGCCCAATGGTCCTCCTACAAATACAAAATCCAAAGAATATTTTTCCTTCGAGAGTAAGCCACAAACTTTTGGCTCATGAATTAATTTAAGAATGGAATCGCTTATACTACATTAACTTTTAATTTTGTAAACGCGCACCGGGTACTGGATGTGTACTCCAGTCTCTGCCCAGGCATCGTGTATTCATATTAACTTTGTTCGTTCACGTTAAGTAATGGATTGCGCCGCGGGAGCAACGCTTGTCCCTGACGGCAGGCTTATTGCTTTGCCTCTTCTACTTACTCTCCCCTATTTTTTCCTTCTTTATTTGGCCTTTTATTTTTTCCTCCTTCTCGGCGTATTTTCTTTGGCTGTTTTATTTCTGCGGTATTTAGTTTGTTTTTTTTGCACTATCGGTAGTAGCCCTCAAGCCACGGATTCCCCTGTCCTCCTGGGCTTACTTGGGTCCCCGTCGAGCCGGCTGCCAAGCAAATGCCTATCTCCCTCCGGGGAGTTCTGGTTCCATTCGTAAGTATAGGTATAGTCGGAGGCGAGTGACATTTCACCCAATCTTTTGTGTTCGATTCTCCTTCTATTTGTGGGCACTCGCTTTTCACTAGGATAAATAAATAATAGGGACGAGAGAGTTGAGTACTTGTTGGATTATAGCCAATGAAAGAAATATTGAAAAGATTATTGAGATGAATTATGTATTAAAAGTCATCAATGATGACGTTGTCGATTAAATGACAGTGTTTAAGTGTTGATGACAATGAATTTTTCAGAAAAAAATTAATTCACTTGCGTAGTCATAAAATCCTGGCCCTGACACAAAAAAACTGGAAAATTAACATTAAATAGTTTTTATTGAGGAAATAGAAACTATTCAATGTCATTTGAATTTTCGCTTACATCAATACTTAACGCGAATAATTCTTCAATGATTGCTGATTGCCCCATATGCATGAAATCCCCTGCGATGATTGAATAACCATGAGCTTTCCAATTCAATAACCTCACAAATACCGGGCATTCATGCCATAAAACAAACCATTATCCAAATGAAAATACAAAAAAGCATTCGAGTATTCATATCGATAATCGTTGAAGAATTTTTATTTGGCACGCGCGTGGGAATCTCTGTCTGGAGGGCGCCCAACGCCTCTCGGCTCGATATTTGGTGTGAGCGACACACGGCGGGAGAGGAGAGGAATCGAACGCCCAAAGGGTAGGAGATGCGACCGCGTACCGAGGAGGGGAGAGCGAGCCGTCTACGTAATAAAATCACTTGTTGGATTTCCTGTAGTCGTGATTTACGTTCTTGGCTCGGCCGTCTCCTCCAGGAAAACGCGGCAAGCATCCCTCTCATACCATCGCCTCGTCTTTTACTCGCCCGGTGAATTCTATTTCCACTGGGCTCAATTCTCATTCCATAGCTACCGAATTCCGGAGCTTGTGATCGCTCTGGAGAGCGGATAATTTCAATGGTCACATTCCGTAACGAGGAAAATCAGGGGAGATTGAAAATTATGGGTGATTACAGAGAAAAGACTAACAATTTTTCTCGATAATGAATCAATAGAAAAATCCATTTCGCCCCAAGTTTTCTATACACATTCCGACAAGTACTGGGGCAATTTTTTTTTCTGCAATTTTGTATGACATTTCACCCATATTCACAAAAAAATATTTCGTTAATGATGCATTGAATAATTTTTTTTTCGATTTTTTCCTCATCCGTAAGCATTCAAAATAATTTGGAAAATGTTAAAAATTTCAAGACCAAATTTTTTAGAGGTATTTTGCAAAATGGCAAACTACTTCCAGAAAAAATAGAAGAATAAGAATTTATATTAACAAATATAAATAACATATATGTGATTTTCGTATTCAACCGATATTGGAAATATATATGAATTAGATTTCAGATCTAACGGAAAATCTTTCATAAAGAATTTAATTTTTACTGAACGCTCCTTTTTTCAACTTAGTAAATCCCATTTCACTCAATACCATCGTTTCTCTACCCAAACAAGTGATAAATACATTTTTACATCAAAGACGGGAAATTTATATAGCGTTCCACATTCTTGTGACGTCAGAGGAAATTGTTGGATGGGATTTGAAATAGGTAGGATACGATCCAGGATTATCCGCAATATAAAATTTACAAGAAATTTGAAATGAAGAAGTGGCTAAGAGCCGGATAGCTCAGTTGGGAGAGCACCCGATGCATAATCGGAAGGTCCCGGGTTCAAATCCTGGTCTGGACTATCCATTTTTTTCAGTAAAAAATTTCTTGGAAATTTTATATTGAGAATAATCCTGGATCCTATCCTACCTATTCCAAATCCCATCTAAGAATTTCCTCTGACGTCACAAGAATGTGGAACGCTATATAAATTTCCCGTCTTTGATGTATTTATGTATGTATGTATTTTGTTTCTGTATTGTATTGTATTATGCTGTACTATATTTATTCGATAGTATTCGGTGCATTATCTAAAATAATTTTTGGGAAAAATCTTACATGGGAAAGTGGTTAAAGATGATTTTCGTCGATGCATGACTGAGATAATTCCCCGATAATCGTTCCTTATTTATATTCGCTAATGTACTTATTCCAATGACATTCGAATGATATGCTAAATTGTCTGGCACGACACGCGTCTTCCTCCGTGTGCATGAATAGCTGAAGATTCCCGAAAGGCGAGCGAGTGATGTAGCCCAAAGAGAATATTCTCTTAAAATAAGAGATTATTGAAGTGTGACAACGAAATTATTTTCCAAGAGCTTCTACAATAGCAAGACACGATTTTCCTGCACCAAATAAATCCTTTGTTCATACCAATTTTTTCCGGAGTGCAGAATCTCCTCAAGTCCTCCTCCATAAATCGTTCTCCTCAGAATTGCTAAGAATTTCAATTCCTCAATTTTAATTCCCAATATTTTTCCCCCTACGAAGCATATGATGAATTAACATAAACGAGATATTATTCGTTTGTAATACATGGGCACTCGGACAAGGTAGATAGGTTCACCATAGCCACGTACAGAGTTATAAACTAGCCCGTCGCAATATATCTCCATAATCCTGGTGCCCGCCCAGTTATTGCTTACCATATTAACTGTTTTACTGCGATAATGTGAGGTATCCAGCCGGAGGAGGAGGAGCTGCCTCGATGCACCAGCATTATTATTATTTCAGTTGTTGGAGGAATGCATTCTCGAAGAGAGGAGAACAAAAAAAAATGTTGATATTCATTCCTGACTTTTGGATTCCTATCACGAGCACCAGAGGAGGGTGTGAGATGCCAAAGTGGCCCGACCTAGTCGTGAGAGGAACTGAGAGGAATAAAGCCAAGGGAAAAAAGAGGGTAGAGGCGTTATCGTTCTCAGACACGCTGCTTTTATGCTCCTCCTCGACACTGCAGCGTGCCACTGTTTCTAGACATTTTTTTTCGACCTCCTGTGGGCTCTAGTAACTTCTTACAACACTCGATGTCGAGTTTTTTCGCCGCTTGCAGCTAGAGGGTCACATATGAGGCGACGTTAAGCCGTAAGTGGGGATTTAGTGGTGGAATTGAAATGAGAAATAACCGGCTTACTCTCGATACTGCAGCACAAGCCGAAGCAGGGGAGGGCCAAGTGCTAGACAATTTAGTCGGAAATTTTTGATACACTTTTAGGGAATCTCTACAACATTTTAAGGGCCAACGAGCCTTCTTGACTTTCTCGCTTCAGCGATTATGGGAGTAGAAGAAATGGGGTTCTAACTGTCGGCGGGGTTCTGCGAATAACCAAAATTTGGTCAGAACCGAATACAATCGGATTTGAGTCTAGTATTATATTATTATTTTTTTTATTATTTATTATCCATATATAGCCGATTAGGCTTTTTACATTTGTGGTATCATGGACCGTCTTCCTCTCCAAACATGTCGCATTGCACTCCAGGAGCTGTACTCCATGTACAGACTCTCCTGGTGACCAAGGGAAACCATGGAAAATCTTGGCCGACATGGCGTCCATCAACCAAGCTTCATCGGGGAAACTTTTCCTCCAATGATTCTTGTTGTCTAGACTCCCGTTCGACGGTTTCCGAGAGATTAAAAATCCCAGCCTCCAAGCCGGGCTCGAACCCGCGCCACGCGGACTCCGCCGTCCGGCCGTGCGCCTTAACCAACTCGACCGTCGTCGTCGGTCTATCGTATTATATTGTTGTATTGGATTGTTGCTGTAGTGTATTGTATTATGTTGTACTATATTTATTCGATTGTATTCGGTGCATTATCTAAAGTAATTTTTGGGAAAACCGCGAAAACGGATCTCAGAGCTCGAGAAAACCGCTCGAAGTGAGGCCAATTCCTTCAAGTGTTCAACATTTTTTTTCTTCATGTATACTTTTTTTTATAAAACGAATGAATTGAAAAATACATTTAATTATTGATAATAGAAATTATCAGAATGGAGATTTTAAAGTCTCATGGATTGCACTAATAGTCGTCACGTTAAAATTGTTAAAATCGTTTTTTTACAAGGTTTCACTATAGTAAACTACAACTGGATTATTATAAATTGTTAGGTAAAGTGAACTTTAATTCACAACGCGAATTTCGGTGAAGGCTCAGAGATAAAAATGTCCGCACTGGCTGGCGTCTCGACGAGCAACTAATTTGAAAACAACCACCAAAAATTCAAGTTCTGGTTTGTTCAGTTGGGAGGGATGAGACACACCATCTGATTGGTTAAATTTTGTTTAAAATAATTGACTACTTGGAAGTTTGACAAATCCTTTTTTTTATACTGAAAAATCAAAGGAGGCTCATGTCCTTACTTTCAGTGCACATACGGTATGCACGTCCAGGGAAAACTAAAATTTTCATCCTTCCAATTTTCTACTAATCCTTGAAAATATGACTCGATCGTAATAATAAGAAAGGGGGCGTACAACCGAGACTTAATATTTTTGTAACTTGAGAAATTTAACGTTCTGCCCATAAAAACAAATTAAAAAATTAAAAAATATAGAAACATTTTTTTTTAATATAAAATAAATATAAAAAATCGATAATACTTACTTCGATTGACAATATAATATTTTTTTCGCGGCGTGAAAATCGAGTTCGCTCTGCAATTACTCGGCTTGTTCGGTAATTGGTCTCTAGCTTTTGTCTGTACTAAAAAATTGTCCGCAATAATAAAATAATCCGGAGTAATTCACAGTATATTACAGCCCACTACCACCACTCCATGCCACCACCAGCGACCCCTCGTGTGTAGACTGACCGTCGGCCCTCCTTGAAAATTTGCGTATGCATTTTCCATGGGAGTCGTGGGTAGCCAGAGACACACGTGATGCGTTCACCTCCGAGTGGGTTTATACATACATACATACGAGTATGCGGAGGACCTCTGGGAGGACTTCGTATGGGCATCTCTTAATCCAGAGTGAAACGAGTGAATCGGCAATGAAGTAGCGTCGTTAGCAAGTCCTATTCGTTTGGCGAGAGGCTCCTAGCCCCGAAAATTTAAATGAGTGTTAATTATGCCTGTGTAAAAGACTCGTCTCATTCGTAATGCATGTGAATACTTCACTGGTAAATACGTATGACTTGTTATAACAACGAATATGCAATTTGAGGGAGTTTATTATTCTTGAATCTAATGGAGGATGGGCACTGAGAAAAAAATATATATAATTCTGCCAAACATATTAATTTTGGCAACCGAATGACCGAAATTTCGGGAATAAAGACCGCGTTAATTCCTTGCCAGAAAAATATTTGATTGGCTAAATTATTATTTTTTTTACACTACAACGAAAATCTAATCGATTTCACCCAGAGACGCAGCTCATACAGATATATTGCACATTGACAACAATGACTTTAGCCAACAAAACATTTAGTCGATACAAGAAAATGTTCTCTCGTCCATTTTGACAGTCGTGGAATCTCCTGGTAGCGAATTTCGATTTCACACTGACAGGTGAAAGTCTTTCAGGAGGAGGAGATTCGCTAGACTACAGAGAATTGTTGAGCTTTCTCAAGATGTTCGACGTATTTCTAATGTAATTCCCAAAAATTTTATACAATTGCGTTAATTTGAAAGTATTTTTTTGGTTTTGGATATTTATTATGTAATATCTCGTATAAGAAGCGGAAGATTTAATATTAGTTTGAAATAAATTCAGGAAATAATTCATTCTTTTCTTTAGGTTGTCTAAAATTATCAAATTCCATTGAAGTTTTCTTGATTATGGTGAGAGTGTCACTGACGAAAAAGTAAGTAGTTAAGTAACCATGAAATATAAATTATTTACTAAAGATATTATATTATATTTACTCATATTTAAACGACTATTATCCCTCAAAAGAATTATCTAAACTGATCAATTAATTAATGAAAACATAAGATAACCATGATCAGTACTTCCTAAATAAAAGATTTAGAACTCCATTTACTAATTGAGGGATATTTTGTCCAAATATTCTCCATTACTTTACACCCCTGAAGAAATCAACGAGATTGAATAATTTAATTTAAGCAATTAAATTAGATTAATTATTGTAATTAAACAAATGTCGCAGTCCCTCCGTGTCTACTTAACTTTCGCCAATCCTATATGACTTTCAAGAAGTTTATTATTCTCGTTAATAATCCCAAAATTCCGTAATTAATCAAAATACAATGAAGGAGAGACCGAAATTACACTACCGTGACTACTAGCCATATTCTCAAGTGGAGAAGTACCGGATTTTAGGTGAAAAAGGAAAAACAAAAACAGGAGAGAAGGTGAAAGGGGATAGAACCACATTTACCGAACAGTAATGGTAGCGGAAGCCACACTTAGCCCCTGACTTCCGGTCAGAAGTTCACCTAGCTCGTATCCGGATACCATGAATCCTCAGACACTCTCCTGAGGAGCGTAGCTTGAGAGCCCTTCACCTTTCCTCCCTGCGTTTCCACGTGTGATACACGCGATCGTCAATCTTATGAGTTGAGTGAAGTACTGGCAGAAAAAAAGTATTCTATAAAGTGCTCTTACATTTATTTTCCTTGAATGTTGTAAATTGTGACTTTGAGACCTTCAGGTTTACTTTCTGACTTCATTCAGACGTGAAGGAAATTCATTTTTTTAGTACGGATATCTAATTTTTTCCCCGTTTCGTAAGAACCACAATATTTATCTACAGTTTTTTGATTATTGAATTTGCCAATTAATTGTTAAATATTGAATTCTGAAGGTTTTTCTTTTATAAATGATGAATGATGAAAAATGTTCAAAATTGAAGATGTTTTAGATTTTTCCATGAAATGAATGCTTATAATCGCCGAATTTGTTGAGCGAAAGAGAAGTTTACAATACAAACAATAATTTTTCAGGTGATTTTTTTAATGACTTCCCTCATCGCGAGTATTAAATAGTTTATCAGAAGATTTTATGACTTGAAAGATTTATTGTGAAGAGAATACTTTCTTTTAACAAGTAGTGGATATAAGATATAAATGAATAACAAATGAAGTGAATATAAGTTAAACTGCTTTTCGTTATGCCAATAGCCAAATTTACTTGTGACTAGTATTTCTCAGACTTTTCACAAGTAACTTCCCAGAAGTAGGATTGGGTACTGAACTGAACTGAACAAGAACTGTTTTTTAGTGTAAAAAAAAGAACAAAATTTCGAGGCTAATTCGGTTATCTCGGAATTAAATTGAATCTACAAATTTGGGCAAATAATTTATCCTTTTCTAGAACCTGAGGAAGTTAATATAATTAGCGAGATGTCGTCCTTATGATAATTTAACGAATACCATAATTCTATTCTCCAATATCCTGTGAGCTTCTGCCTAATTAATAATTTAACCTCAAGTAAATTTTCCCCAAAAGTGGCTTTCCCTCTCAGCTTGAATGTACCATTTAGCCTACTTGAAAATAAATTGTCAACAGCATTTGAAGTCGCCTCGACTAACGAAATTACCCATTTCCAATATATTAAAAATTCCCCCGGACTGGTGAACGTCAAATGCCCCGATAGAAAATAAGAAACGGCCGATGGTAGCCCGAGACCGGCCTATTGTTGGCCAACTGATGGCGGAAAGTCGGCTACTCCTTATCTTCTAACAAAGGATTTCCGAAATAACTTCTCCACGTGCAGAGTAAAATTTCCTATCAGCATTGGTCTGAAAATCCTGTCAAAACCGAGCAAACGCACAATCCAAAGGGAACATTTCTCGTGGTTTAATTCCATGCAGCGTCAGATAGAGTCCTCCTTGTTATTCCCTTTTGCATTTTGCTGGTGTCCATCTCTAGCTCCGCTGTATCCCTTTTCCGGCCCGACTACCACCGAAACCCGGGCAAGCCAGGCAGCGTGGTAACTCTCACTGAGGCCCCTGCGGATATAATACGATTCGAAATTAAACTTCCGCGGCACGCCCGGTATCCGAATAATGCGAACGGGCTGCCTAAAACAGTAAAGATATTACGTATTATTACGGCGTGCCAGGGCTGGGTGAAGGGGGTGAGACGCCAGTCGAGATGGGCGCTGACGCTGCTACGCAAAAGCCAGGCGCACACCGGAGCATCTTGGTTGTTGCACTTTCCACTCTTTAATCCGTATCATCCGTTTATATTCGTCACGCGGTAGTTATGCTCCCGTGAATTTTCAGTCTTTTCCCTGGGTTTAGGAGATTTTTGTTCGCTAATACAAATAATTATAATCTTTTACCTTAAAAACGTTTCTTAGGTTATTTTTCGGTAATCAGGATGTTTAGATGTTAGTCTAAATGTTGCGTTGGGACTGAATTAGTTCATCACTTAGTACCCAAACTAAATCAAATCCACAATAAAATCGAGTAGGACTCAATTGGCTTGACGGATGAGCACCATTGTGCACCGTGGGGTTCACACCAACCGCATCCTCCAAGCGAATTCTGCACTTAGCATTACCCTGAGTAATGATAACTGCTGGTGAGGTTTGTCAATACCTTACCGCACGCTGATTCGACACATTCGATTTCATTCAAAATTATTTTTTTTTTATTCGTAATTTCCTTGGTTTTATCGAAGTATTTTCTCGATTTGAAACCTCCTCTAGCCTGCCTCTCCCTCCCACTTTCCTCTCCTTATTATCTGCGGTATCATGGCCGTCTTACACTTAGCTGTGCCCCATTCGAGCTAGGACGGCACGGGAAACCATGTAAAACCCCAGTCGCACAGCCGGCCGATTGTGCAGTGCCCTAATGTATTCATCTCCCGGGTAAAAAAAAAGGTTTTGAAAACTTTTTAAAATATTTTTGAAGAATTTTTTGAAACATCTTGAAAAGTTAACCCGGTGGCACAAAAAAATTTTTGAAAAAGTATAAAAATTTTTGGAAATTTTTTCAAAATTTTCAGAATCTTCACAATATCCAAAAGTTTTAGTTTTCAAATTGTTAAAAATTTTCAAAATTTTCAAAATTTTCAAAATCATCAAAGT
>JAPYZM010003088.1:0-12863 GCA_030522845.1 Psyttalia concolor
ATTCGCGCCCGTTTCCCTTCGAGTTCGACTTCCAGAGCCTTCGATTCGACTTTCATGAAATCGATTAGCATTCGAGTTTTCATTCGAGTGCCATTCGAGAGCTCATTCGAGACTCCCGATGCCTCTCCCTTATTATATAGGATTCGATTCGACTTTCATGAAGTCGATTAGTATTCGAGTTTTCATTCGAGTGCCATTCGAGCGCTCATTCGAGACTCCCGATACCTCTCTCTTATTCTATAGGACCAGTATAAGAAGGCCGAGCGCTCTCAAGGTCAGACCGGATCTGATGTGCATAAACATCGATTATTTTAATAAATCGATTAAAAAAACAATCGATTATCGAATCTCATCGACCGAGACGATAATACCGCATCAGCTCCTTTAGTATAATAGGATCGACCGAGACGATAATACCGCATCAGCTCCTTTAGTATAATAGGATTTTGAAAAAAGCCGATGTGAAATGCGCACCCGTTTCCCTTCGAGTTCGACTTCCAGAGCCTTCGATTCGACTTTCATGAAATCGATTAGCATTCGAGTTTTCATTCGAGTGCCATTCGAGCGCTCATTCCAGACTCCCGATACCTCTCTCTTATTATATAGGAATCGATTCGACATTCATGAAATCGATTAGTATTCGAGTTTTCATTCGAGTGCCATTCGAGCGCTCATTCGAGACTCCCGATGCCTCTCTCTTATTATATAGGACCAGTATAAGAAGGCCGAGCGCTCTCAAGGTTAGACCGGATCTGATGTGCATAAAAATAGATTTTTTAATAAATCGATTAAAAAAACAATCGATTATCGAATCTCATCGACCGAGACGATAATACCGCATCAGCTCCTTTAGTATAATAGGATAGGATTATATATCGAATCTCATCGACCGAGACGATAATACCGCATCAGCTCCTTTAGTATAATAGGATAGGATTATAATTAAAGTGGATAGTACAAGGTATGACGAGATGATGACTACTGCATCAATTATACGATTTCTTGCCAGTTTTATGATGTTTTTGTCCGTGAAAGAGTACATATAATTCTCCGGTTCTAACCGCCGTTTTACTGTAATAAACTTATTACGTATATTTTCAATGAGGCCCATCTCCATAATCACTCGGCAATCCAACAGCAATTGCAGATCCACAAGAAAAATTAATTTCGAGTGGAATAAAAAATGCATTCAAACGCATTGTTCTTATAAGAATACAGAGGATGAAAATTGATAACGGACAGGCGTAAAACCGCCTTAAGACCGTAATCACTAGGTCGACAATGAACTGCTAACATTTCTCGAGGTCCCTTATTTTCACCTATTTTTTTAAACCTCGAGTCAAGTAAATCCCATTATTTAACCAGGGGATATCGACAATTAATCCCCGAGAATATTAAACTCCAATTGCCCCCGATTTGATTTTGTAACTCAGGGTCATTAATTCCGAAATTACGTAAAATGCCTTCTACCAATTTTCTAGGGATACTTCGACCAACAATCCCTCCGGGCTTAATAAATAATTACCCTAGTTAACAATATTCTCTAAAATCAAATAATCAACAGCTACGCCGCCAGTTAACCCAGTTACTCAACAGTCATTCATTCAACATTTGGGAATCCGGTTGGCATAATCATAGAAAAATCCTGACCTCCGGTGAAATCATCGCCAACGGAATCGCGACATTCTATCGATCCCCGAAACATTTCTAGAAACACTCCAACAAATACGCCTACGCCCGGGGGATTTTCTTTTTAAAAACCAATTTCCTCATATTTCCCGATATTTCAAAAAATTTCCATTCGACATGAAAAAAAAAAACAATCCTCCAACGAAACCGTCAATTGAATTTTCATTTCAATTTCAATTGGAAATTCTCGTTACAATGCCACAATGACGTCGATCAATAGGCCATACAATCGTGGAAACTCGCTCATTATAATTGACCTCTCACTCTTCATTTTCCATTACTCATTTTTCGCCCCTATTAGATAATACTTTGCGATATCGTGGAATGAATTTCCATCATTCGTCCATCAAACTGATATGGATGTTCAAGGTAATTGCCGATTGGCAACGAAAAATGTGGGGGGATATGAGCGAGATCACGTATGATACGTAGAATTTTGTTTTCAACACCACTCGTTGGCGTGTGGTAGTGGAAAAAATTGCCTAGAATCTGATGATGCATCATGCACCTCAGTAGTGGGATAGACATCCGATTCTAGAGTCAATGATAAGCTTCGTGTGTACACCAGTCGCGAGCACTTTTCCGAACAAACGGTGGCGCACTAACGACTAACGACAATTACCGATTCCCGTACAGTCGTTCAATTGCTCCTGACGTTCGCCAACAAGTAGTCATTGACATTGACTCCTCTTGATCTGGGCCTGTCTCCCGAGCTCTCCACCTTTTGCTCTGCCTCCACTTCAGTGATTTTTGGAAGAGCAATAAATTCCTAGCGTTCACGAGACATTTTCTCCATAAATTCGCGTGAATGCACGCGTACAGATCATCGCCAGTGGGAGTAAAATCGCCATCGACATGCAGAGGCCACTGGAATTATTGGAATTAAACTCGTCGCATGGCCGTATAAAAATTAATTGGCTGCTACTGCTGCTGAGTGTTATTGCAGTGTGTAATGCGGAAAAAACCTACATCAATCTCTACGGGGACGAGCCATTCAGTGGCGTCGAGAACGTATTAAAAACAATAGTAGGTATGATAAAATTTGGCTACGATAGCATACGATTTATGTTCCTGGAGCCACCGGAGACAACTCCCGAAGATGGCGACGATTTTGACTTCATAATCGTCGGAGCAGGAACCGCAGGAGCTGCAATTGCCTCAAGACTCAGTGAAATATCAGACTTTCGGGTGCTCCTGATAGAAGCGGGACGCAGTGAGAATCTTGTCATGAACATCCCAGTAGTCGTCAATGATCTTCAGTTCAGGGATGACATTAATTGGAAATACCAGACGGAGCCGTCCGATGATTATTGCCGAGGGATGACGGACAGACGTTGCAATTATCCAAGGGGTAAGGTGATGGGTGGAAGTAGTGTCTTAAACTACCTCGTTGCCACTAGAGGTGATCCACGTGACTACAATCGTTGGGCAGAGCTCGGTAATGAGGGCTGGTCCTGGAGGGATGTGCTACCTTACTTCAAGAAGCTGGAAGCCATGGGCGTTGCAGAGCACAAGGACAATAAACAACGTCACAACGACAACGGTCCAGTTCACATAAATTCCGCTGACTTCAAGACGCCCCTTGGCGAAGCCTTCCTAGAAGCCGGCAAAGAACTAGGTTATAAAATCATTGATTACAACAGTGGGGATCAGCCGGTTGGATTCTCTTACCTCCAGACAACAGCCAAGGACGGCATGAGGTGCAGCAGCAGCAAAGCATACCTGCATCCTGCAAAATCGAGGGAGAATTTACTAGTTACAAGAAATACATTAGTTTCCAAAGTGCTTATCAATGAGGAAAAACAAGCAATTGGTGTAGAGTATATTAAAGATGATACAACGTACCGAATTTACGCCACCAAAGAAGTGATTCTGAGTGCGGGTGCTATTGGCAGCCCCCAAATTTTGATGCTATCGGGTGTGGGTCCCACTGAGCATCTGAAAGACATTGGAATTGATCCGGTGATTGATCTTCCAGTTGGGGAGAACTTGATGGATCACATTGCGTACGGTGGACTGATCTTTCAAGTGAATCAACCGGTAGGACTGCACATCTATGACGTTATTAACCCGTCGAATCCTTACTTAAGAGATTATTTGCTTTATCGAACAGGACCATGGACCATCCCGGGGGCTTGTGAAGCCCTCGCCTTTGTCGATGTAGACAGGCCGGACAATCATACGGCCTATCCCAACGTGGAATTGCTATTTGTGTCGTCGTCCTTCCTTACCAACAGTCGGGCGCGATATTCCCTTGGGGTGTCGGATGATGTTTGGAATGAAGTGTACGCAGCAGATGAAGACATCTACACTTGGATGGTCTTTCCCATGCTACTCCGGCCGAAGAGTCGGGGAAGAGTTCGTCTGCTCAATAACGACATTGAGAGTAAACCGATAATTGTACCGAATTATATGGCGGATAAAGAGGATGTCCGAGTTCTCGTTGAAGGCATCAAAGCAACCTTGAGGATCAGTGAGACCAAGGCTATGCAGAAGTTTGGGAGTACGTTGTTCTCGGCGAAGTTTAAAGAGTGTCGAGATTACGAGGAGAACAGCAATGATTACTGGGAATGTGCTACCAGAACTATTACCATGAATATTTATCATTATTCGGGAACGTGTAAGATGGGCCCTCAGGGGGATCCCACTGCTGTCGTCGATGCCAGGCTGAGGGTATGTTTACTTTTGGTTTACGTCACGTGACAGGGAGCCATTTTGGTCGATAAGGACATGTGAATACTCCAATGTCACTGATAACAGTTTGCAGATTGTTAAAACTGCGGAAACTATTGAGGATAATTTACTTCTTTCGCGGATTTTACGCACTAGGTTGCTTTTCCTCCACGCGTACGAATGTAAAGTCTTACGCAGAGAAACGTAGCGGGACATATTGTCAATTCCCTGGTGGACTTGTCGATTCTAAGAATCGAGCGATCCGGTTAGTCGATTGTCATTCGATCGTTGGTCGATTGTAATGTCGAGTCTGGGTAGCTTAAACAACCTACAATCACGTTCCCTGAATATCGATTCAAGCTGGAAATCTGTTGGAATCGAGTAGAAGTCAATTAAAAACAGATTATAAGGAAATTGTTTCAATCGAAATGAAATTCACATTGAGACTCAATTCCAACAGATGTCAGATGTGAATATAAGAAAAATAATTATTAAATCTTAAGCAAACTTAACTGGATTAACTATTGGATAAAAGATCGATCGGACCTAATCACTCCTATCGGTACTAATTATTCCCCAATTGTTTATAAACCAAGCGAAGAAAGGAAGACATCTCTTCCTCTTGCACTAGTTACATGCCCATTATCTTAAGAGGTACTGACAGCGGCTGCAAAATCCGAATTTACCTTCTCGCAATGTTTATGATGAATTATTTTCTAGGTCCATGGAATTAAGGGCCTGAGAGTAGCGGATGCATCAATAATGCCTGAAATTATGTCAGGCCATACCAACATTCCCACCTACATGATAGCTGAGAAATTATCAGACATGGTGAAAGAAGATTGGGGATATCCTGTACAGCGTCAGTTGTAGATAGATCTGAACAACCCGTAGATGATTTGCGGGCATCATTACTGATTCCTACTAAAATTTTTAGTGTTATTACTTTTAGTTTTTTCTATTATCTCCTGCCCACGATGTCAAACTGAAATAGAACAAAATCATCGAACAAAGAAGGAGATAGTCCGGCCTATTTTAAAGACAGTAGATAAATGGAAAAATAAATAGAAGTATGGACGAATTTCCGTGATAACCTCTCTCGCTATCGCCTGATGATTGTAAAGTCAGCATCCCCACTTATTATTTGACTGATTTAATAATAAAATAATGTCGCTAGATGAAATCACGTTGTGGCCTTATGGTGCGGTGTGAAGATTAAAAGATAATGTTCAATTGGGATAAAAATTTGGGGCCTACATGGACCGAAAGTGAGCGTTTCTAACCGACCGAAGTGAGTCTATTTTAGCAGAAAAATCGTATTCAGCCCTCGGGAGGAGAATCAGACAAGCATTCCCCAGGTGCTTACAACCCTCGTCTGCGGTTGGGCTCGTAAATTTGAGGACGACTTGTCTACTTTTCCTCCCTAGGTGAGAAACATATTTTACAGTAAAAACTCCTTAAGAGATGACTTGCTACCGCATGAACGCCACGTCGTATGACGAGAATCGTTCCCCCACTCTAACATTTCCTTCCCAACGCATTCTCTGTCTAATATCTCCCGCTCTCACTCCCACTCTTCCTCGGTTACCATTGCCGCACGACCCGGAGCCGTTCATTGGCTCGTCCCCCCACCATCCCAGGTACATGCATCTCTTTCCATTCGTGACGCTCTCACTCTCTCAGAGTCGGAGAGGGGGAAACTCGATAAATTATTTTCTAAGAATCCAGATCCCGCTAGCCAAGGAACAATTTTTACCGATACCATGTAAAAGTCCCGGGTGAGACTGGTAAATATCCGGTAATTTACCGGTAAATTGTTGGCTGGGTACTGTATCTCTCAAGGAGTTTTCACTGTATTCAACAATTCCAAGAAAGAGTAGACAAAAAATGGCGAGAGATACTCTAAATATATTAGATTTTAAGTTACACTACATTTTAAGTTTTAAGTTCAACAAAAAGTAGAAATATCAAGATAACAATGAAGTTGATATCGCGCGCTATCATTTTAAGACATGTATTATTACAAAATCGTCCCCAGGGGCAAGTCAAATATGCACAATCCAAAGAAAATGGCGACCACTCAATTGTCATTCCACCTCAAATTTGAGTTGTTGCTATTCTAATCTTTTATCTCATGTACCCTTTCGTGATTCATTGTCACGTGATAAATATGGTAAATATAAAATTCATCGCCTACTTCTAATGGTGTCGAGGTGGAGAGCACGAACGGGCTCTCAAGGCCATCAACTGCACTCTTTAATCCTTGCATTTACGTGACTCGCGATATTTTTCTCGCTCGTGGGATGAAAAATATCTGGCAAGTGTTTGTCAGTTGTTGTCGATAACTGACATTGCAATTACTGTGCATTAAAGTAAAAGTGCTGGAGTAAAAAATCAGAAGTATCACCGAAAAATATGTTAAGTACTTGCATTGCCATTTTTTCCTGGTCACTGGGGCTATACACACCGGGAAGGAGAAAAAAGTCGAGTGCAATTCTACTTCTGCACTCCTCGTCTCCAAATGTGCTCCCGACCTTGAGTTTGGGGATTGAGAGAGTTAACGAATGAGCAGCTTCGCCGTCAGGGCTTGGCTGTACTTAGACTCTCGGTGTCAATAGCCGCAATTATGCAATTATATTATATATTAAATATCGACGAAACGTATGGCCCCAATCTGTGACAACCATTCATGATTGTAGACTTCACAAAAAAGAACAAAAGAATAATATAATTCTTGCTAAGTAATCGATGTACTCGTTCATTACCCTACCCACTGTGAGAGCAGACATTTTGTTGGAGAAAATTCGCTCAGTGGTTGCCTGTGCAGTCACAAGAAGCCATCAATTACCATTTATTTATTGCAATAAAATGTGCGTTCTCCAAAATAAGAGCAATAAATTTTTCCGGAAATTTGAGACAAAAATTCGCTATCTCTGGTCTCTCGCTGTCAATTAATTCTACGGGATTATCTAGGTATGAAAATACTCACAGGACACTTGGACATGCTGGAGATTCTCCTCGTGTATCCTTCAATATCTCCGGTGACCTGAGTTCGATGACATTCAAACATCTTCAGTCTTGTTGTCATGGAGACAATCTCCATCTGTCAATCACTTCACTCGTCACCATTTCACCCAACACTTCTCCCATAAATTCACCAAAATTCGTATAAACGTGCACTCGGTCGTTACCACATTTCCATTTCTCCGTTAAATTGCTCACTATCTCTGATTCTTCCAGAATGAATCGAAGGTGAGTGCCAATGAAAAACGACAAGTCCAAGAAACCATAGTTTCGTAGTTTCTGCCATTAACCAACAAAAATGTGTCAAAAAACTTGCAGAAAAATGTTGGAAGTCAGTCGTAGACAAAAAACCTTGGGGAAGCGATCGAGTATAGCTGCTCTCCACTCAAACCCAAACGTAATAGCCCATCCAAAGACAGAATCCCCAGCTCTCGAGAAGGGCATCCAACATGGCGACGCCGAGTCCCGCCAAATATATCCAGAAGCCGTAGAGACTGAGCGAAAGCACTCGGTTCCAAAAACAAAATTCACATCCCACGACAAGTCTTCAGAATTCTCTCCACGATTGAAGAGTTTCCCTGCAGAAGAACTCAGGCGATTCGATGCTTCCCCCAGACTCGAAACCACTCTCGCACCATTCGAGCTGACTGGCGATGATGTCATCACATCTCACCAGAATAAAATAATTCCTCAGCGGCTGCTGCAGCCTCAATCGTTCAAGAATCCCCCAACTCCGGAGGTCTTCAATGTAGTTCCTCTTGAGAGATCACCTGAGAGACAACCGCATCGTCCTCACGTACCGCGACCTACTCACTACGCCGAACGAGTTATTGCTGAGCACCAATCAGAGGGAAACTTCCTAAAGAAGAAAGAGCCGGAGGAGTTGGAGAGACAGCCGGTAGGGGGCCGAAACGCCGCCATATTCAAACAACAGCTCTCTGGACCCGAAAAGAATATCCAAGCCGCAGTAAATTCTGAGGATCGACTGATTCAGAAAGAGGAACATCCACAACACCGGAATCACGTGCAATTCGCTGATAATCCTCAAGAAATTCCCGAGCAAGTGTACTTACAGAATTATGCTCAGCAATACGTCCAGCATCCTCAACACTATCTCGGACTGGGGATGACGTCGCCTCAGGATGTATCGATAAATCATAGCAGAATGTGCCAGCAGGGAATTCATCCCCATCATCATCAGACTTTCGGTAGCCGGCAGCAGGGGCCTCGCCCTTGGCCGGTTGAGCCCCATCTGGGGCAACAATTCGTCAACTCACCTCCAGCTCATCAGTCAGATCAAGGGAACATCCCTTCAATCCAGCAATCCCCAAATGTTATAAATTATCCTCCAGCCATCCAGCAGCCTCATCAACATCAACAGACTGTTCAGCCATCCCAGAAGTCCCCTAAACTCCTTCAGTTCCCCCCAGAGATGATCCGAGACCAGGAAAAGCTGGTACATATTCTAAGACAGCAGGGATTTCCTGACGAAATCATCAAACGTCAATTTGATGGGCTTTTAGCCGAACAACAACGGCAACTCCTCTTCTTCCATCAACTCGAGAGTCCCGACGCCACTTCAGGAAGTTCTAAGAAAGCGGAACAACCCAGGAGGAGAAGAATAACTAGACTCGAAGAGGATGAAAAACCGGAGTGGATGATACATATCACCCCTCCCTGGGTCTCTCAAGCGACTCTAGAGCAAATGGCGAGAAAAGAGGAGCAGACGAGGCAACGGGCCCAGCAGGATCTCCATGAGCAGCAGGAAAATTCGCAACCACAGGATTTTCATCCACACAATCTCCAGCAACACGTGCAACTCGTTAATCCAGTTGTTTATCAACAATTACAGCAGCAGCAGATGATGATTCCAAATGCACAGTATCCCGCAGAGTATCATCAGCAGCAGCGTCAGGCTCAGCAAGTCCCAAGTCATCCTGAGTATTGTCAACATCGTCAAAACGTCCCACAGGCCCTCCACCACCACCAACAACAACAGCAGACGTTTCTATCTCGAAATAATAAAGAACTCCTCGCTCAAGACCGAAAATCGAGGGTAGAGCCTTCGAGTTTACTGAAAGAAAGGAGATACAGAGAGGTCGTCAAGAGGCAGAGACAAAATAATGGACTGCAGGACGCAACAGCTGTCAAAGAAGCTACGGAGGCTTTGAGGAATCCCATGAACAGCAAAGGATTGGAATATCTAGCTAATTTGGACAAGAAACAGACCCAAATAAGGTTGAATGGTACTCAGGACCCTGATGAGAGTATTCTTCAAACTTGGCCACATCGACCCCCAGACTATGCTCTTCAGCAATCGAAGAGGGAGGCCCGAGCCAATGGCCTCGAGAACGAGAGGAATCCCGACAATCCTCCTCCACCAGTCCCAATTTTCCACGGGAATGAAGCGATGCCAATGTATCCGAGAAGAGTTGAAGGAGATCAGCTGTTTTATTCGGTGCATCCACCTCTCGGGGATAATGGAATTTACCAGAATTGTGCCTCCGCCCTTAGAAATATAGGTTACCCCTCGCAGGGGTACGAAAATCATTTTCAGGCTCATGTTAATAATCAAGTTCAAGGGGGCACTTCTGGGAATCATCAGGAGGTGGGTCCTGGGAGGCCAAGCTCATTGCCGTTCGACATGTACTCGCAGCAGCGGCAGGAGCACTCTCAAGACATCCTGAAGAGCTGTTTGAAAGGGGGACAAGGAGATGGCAGTGGACATGGCCCGATTGAGGGACAATGTTATGCTAGGGAATATTTTGAAGAGCCCAGGGTCATCGGAGGAGTGAAGTACATTGCGAGAAAAACAGAATTCATTCCAAATTCACGGTCTCCAGGACAATATTGAGGATTAGCCGGGGAGCGGCATTTTAATTTGTCATTTTGAGTCTCTTAAAATGTCTTTCGTTAGGATTTTTTTTTTACTTACGGATTTTTGTAGAAAATGTCGAAAATATAGATCATTAAATTCAGTTACTCCTGAATTTGGCTGCAGTTCTTCATCACGATTCTCTGAAATAACTGAATGACGGAAGCACTTGACGTATCGAAGTAAATAGGAGGTGGTGGCATTTGACACATCAAAATTCTCGTGCAGTTGAATTCATTAAAAACATTTTAATCTCAGTAAATATTGCCATGGCTCAGTGCAAGAAGAGTAACAGAAATTATCTGGAGGAACTGGGCAAGATCATCTGTGAGATTGAAAATCGGTTCGTCAAACATATAATTATTTTTAATGGCTAATTAAAAAACTCATTAACATCGTGGAAGACAGAACAAGAATTTTGTGAGAATTCCACAATCCTCTCGTTAAGTCTGGACGTCGAGATAAATCACTGAGCAATATTTGTAGATAATTTCTTTAGCTTCATGGGGAGCTCGTCATTTTGTCCCACAGTTTACAGATGCTAAAAAACAATCCAAGAAATTAACTGTATTTTTTACATTTCCTCAATCAACACTGGACGTCGATAATGCTAGGGATAACTGACGAAAGTGATTAAAATATAGGAAACCAGAGCCCGAGTGCTGCAACATCTCCTGTCCCCCTTTCGGATGTCCAGTGGGACCATGTCCGGGAACGTGTTGCTTCCAGGGAGTGGTGGATCCCTGCTGTACCTCGAAAATGCCTAAATGCCCATCACCGTGTCCACCACCGTGTCCACAAATGTGTGTGATCTCGTGTCCACCAAAGTGTCCTCCCCAGTGTCCACCAATGGCTGTGCTCTCCTGTCCTCCAAAATGCCCGCCACCACGTCCACCAATGTGCGTAGTCTCCTGCCCACCAAAGTGTTCGCCCCCTCCATGTCCTTCACCACGTCCACGTCTGTGTATACTGTCTGGTCCACCGCCCTGTCCACCTGAACAATCGTGCCCTCCACCCTGTCCAAAACCTGGGCCCCAATGCTGCGTTCCACTGGGTTTTCTTCAAGCTGCATGTGGCCCTAAAAAATATTGCCTGCCTCCCCTGACGTTCCCGCCCCCCAGGCGCAATGGAGGGATGTCCATGTGTCAGATGTCCCCCACTTGTCCGGTTCCTTGTCCAATAACCTGTCCCAAACCCTGTCCATCAATTATCCAAATCTGCTGCCCACCGGTTTGTCCACCACCTCATCAGATAAATTGTGTGGCTTCCTGTCCAAAGCCATGTTGTCCGCCACCCTGTCCACAGCCATGTTGTCCACCACCCTTTCCACGTCCATCATGTCCACCCGCTTGTCCGCCGCCCTGTCCTCCATGTCCCATACCCTGCCCCATGCCCTCCCCTTGTACGTCCTTCATTGTGTCAATTCCTCCAAGATAAATCGGTACTTGTATTTATTCAATAAAAATACTGGAGTAATAATTCTACTGCTGGTCAATTCTCATTGTGAAATCATCATCTTCATTAAAAAATAGATCAGACTTGTAAACAAAATATCGCAATTGGATAAATCATTTTACATCTGTACTAGAACTATCCGGAAATGAGGTCTTCAATTCCTCAGGCTGTTCTTATTTTGTTGATTAAAATAAATTATAATGACTAGCTTCCCTTGCAACCACAATAATGAATAATAAATCGTAAAATGTATTTTCTTTTTGGGAAGCCTATATGTTGACTAAAAGCATCAGAAAGACCTGAAGTTGGCTTTCAATTCTGGAATTGTGAGATATTAAGTAGAAACAATGGAGGAATATTCGGACGTCGCATTTCATTCCACCGTTGGAAGTGAACATGTTTATTAGCAAATATTGCTAAATATGAATAAATAAATACAGATAAAACTATAGATATAATAGATCATTGGAGACCTTGATAGATTAGGAGTAGACAAGCTGGCAACGCGTCCAAGTAACCCCAAACCTGAAACAAAATAAAAGTGGACATCGATCACAATCAGATAAACCAACTGAATCATTGAGGATTAAAAATGGAGCCGGGACAGCTACGGGAGACAGAATTTCCTCAAGAGCTCGATGTCATGAACATTCTGTCGTATTTCGTTGAGCCTGGGGGAGAGCAATATGGCCAGGGCGATGAGGAATGGGACAGCGCAATGTCTTTCACCCCTTCGCAGTACAAGTTCCAACTCCTGATGTCTACTGATCATCGACTCGGAATTCTTGACACTGCGAGAACACAATTCCCGTATCCCAGCGAGCTCAAAGTGTCACCAGGCATCCTCATTTTCCAACAGTTCCTTCCTAAAAAGAAGTACAATTCTACAATTACAATTACTAATACAGATACGGTGAGTATTTTCTAAGAGACCAGAAAATCCTAGCGAGTTCACTAGACAAGTTGATTCCTTCCCCTGGCGGACCTGTCGATTCTAAGAATCGAGCGACCCGGTTAGTCGATTGTCATTCGATCGTCGGTCGATTGTGATGTCGAGTCTGGGTAGCTTAAACGACCTGCAATCGAGTTCCCTGAAAGTCGATTGCGAGTCGATTCAAGCTGGAAGTCTGTTGGAATCGAGTGTAAG
>JAPYZM010003089.1:0-22403 GCA_030522845.1 Psyttalia concolor
GACAGGGAGGCGCGACGTCGATTCATGTCTCGTGTTAGAGCACTTTCATTGATTCGCATCCAAGACCCCTGGGACTCTATTGTGGGGGGAGTGTAAAAGTAGGAGATGATAATGAACATGTTAGAGCTGGATGAAATGTCATCTAAAATAAAAAATATTCGAACGGTCCAGGACCTGGTCCCCGTTCGAATCGATGCGGATGGAGACTGGTACTGTTGTTATATCGTATTTTGTAAACAGAGCAGTATAAATCAAGGGGAAACAGAAGAAAATGGACCATGACACAATGGTCAATATATTTAATTCCATAATGGAAGTTCAGTCAATTCACCCACTCTATACGATATCTATAGACACATTTTTTTCAGCAATCTACAAATTTTACTACGTGGATAATTCATGTTTTAAGAAATATGTAGCTCGTCAAAAAAATTAAGGTCTTCTCATAGAAGTAAAGAGTTCTTGTCGGAAAACATTTGTTGCTCTGTCAAAATGTCAATATAAATACATTCATTGCTTTCGTAGTAATTTCTTGAAATTCTTAAGTGATATGCCATTCGCCAATGAAAAACACTATTAGTGTTTCCTGGCATTTTAATAATTTTTAGTCAGTTGTGTAAATGTATGCACTGTTGATTAAATGGACAAATTCGGGATTTCTCATTCTTTAAATTTGGGTTTAGATCGAATAATTTTGCCCTGATTGCCTGTTAGTAAGCTCACAGCGAGGACACAGAATTTTACTTGGTTTGAATCCTTTCTTTCGGTTAAATTTATTTAAAATATTAATTATGGCGGGGAAGGGGAGGAGCGAACGTCTGTGGAATTACCACTACTACTACTATTGCATCCAAATTATTATTAGCCATTATTAATACTATCTTCGACATGAAAATCTGAGAGGAACAACAACTGTCATGCGCCGCCAAATTTCCTCTCCCCTTCCTCCGCCTTCATAACGACTGCTAATGGTCGATGCTCCCTTTGCAGAGTACATGCTTTTATTTTTAAATATTTTGCGATGCATATGAAACGATTTATTATTTCTTTTACACTATTAAAAAACTCTGTCGAATTTGAATTTCGCTGACATGTCGAGGAATTTAATAATTGAAAAATCAATGATCTATCATATTTTAGAACACACGGAACAATATATATAATCGATTTGGTGTTATAAAATATCCGCGCAATGAGAATAATAATATAAAGTTGGATAATAATATTATCGATTGGGAATTGTTGCTCATTATCGAATAGTATTTTTAATTGATTTTTGAAGGAATTTTTATAGAACTAGCCAAGTAAGTACTCTCTAACAAAGTAGATTTTCTCCCCGACGGGAGCAAAGTGCACACTTCCCTCCCGCTACGCCAGGGAGAAAAATCATGTTCTCACCACGGAAAGTAAAATAAAGGAGCCTTACTCACGTGCTTACCACCCAGACCTTCGGCTCGGGCGGTAATTCTGCACGTGAACAAGTCTCCTTTATTTAACCTCCCTCGGTGAGAAATATACTATTGTTCTTGGTCACTTCTAACAAATTAATTATCGAAATAATTGAGCTATTCCGAGTAATACTCTTTTCTCAGCACACGGTACTTTTACTTTCCCAAAGCGAAAAGAAACGAACTCGAAAGAATAAATTTTGGGAAGGTGTATTTACTGGGCCCAGGGAAAAAATCACGTTCTCTCGCCCTTCATTGACTCCTCCTCCTCCCTCCCCCCTTCCCCCCTCTAGTTCCATCTCTGTTAAGCCTCTCAAATTACGAACAGAGCACCCCATAGTAAAAGGATCTTTCTCCCCCCTAGGTTCTTGTCTCAGGAAACCGTACTCCTGAAAATAAAAGAACATAATAAAAAAAACGAAAGAATGACCCGATGGCAGGTGCACAAGCGTCCTCTTCTCCGTTCCACTCGAGCTTTTCATCTCATTTTCCTCCGCATGAGCGGGAATTCTCAACGAACCCAGGGAGAACTTAAAATTTTGAAACTACAGACTGCGAATATTTTCCCCGGGAGGACAATAAAGATTTTTGATTTATTGTTTTTCGTGGAGAGAAAATTGTCGCGCAACTATCTACCTCTCACTCCATTCCGTGTACATTACGTCTCGAGCGGAATGTCATTGTTGTGCCAAGGGCCCTCGCAAATTACCCCCTACCGGGGTAGCGAAACATCTCCGTCTATTGACGCCAGACCCGGCTCTGTTGAACTGAGTGAGTATCCACCTAGTCAGGTGCATCAGGTATCGGTTACACGTTGTTAAAAGCCTGTTGAGAGGAATAGCACACGCATACTCCACCTCGCATTTCTTTTCAGTACGCAGGTGCATAAAACCCCCGAGTTTCTCCAGGGGTATCAATTCACCTTTACGGGAGTCCAAATGACGGGGAGGTGCCATAGTAATACCCCTCACTCCATCTTTCATTTTTACAATGGATGGCCAGGGGATCCTTTTGATTCAAGTTACTGAGCCCTCCAAGTCTGGCCCTCCCTTCTCTAATGTATTATGTACTTGGGAAGAAATCTTTATGGTTATTGTTCTTTCGAATTCTTAGTTTATTGACACTTTTCGTAGTGCGGAAACCATTCACTTGGTTTTTAATACAATGTCATGTTCCCGTTGGTCGAACTCATTAATTAGCGAGCAATCTAAACGAGATAGCAAAAAATTTCTCACAGTCATTTTTGTAGAGAAAATCTCCCTCAAATCGTACAGATTTATCTAAAATTCAGCAAATGACTTTACGCATCAGCACCGTATTTACTTGTTTTTTAGTCGCAAATTTAAACTATTGGAGGAATCAGTTTGAACTTGAGTTCAATTTAAAAAGGAAAATTCTCAATGCCAGAAACACCAACAAGCTTAATAAGTGACAAATCATATGTTCGACAATCCTTGCACGAAGATTCCACTGTTCGCTCAATCATTGGTCTTCTTTGAATTACTCTTATCTTTTAAATGTAATTTTTTTTTAATAAAATTTCCTATTGCATAGAAGTGGAAGCCATGTAAGTAAGAAGGAAGAAAGCTGGAAAAAGTTGGAAAGACTTACGAGAATACCTTTACTTTTAATTAATGTTAGCGATGTCTCCTCTAAATTATTTACTAATTGTCCAATCAGAGGGCAATAATGTATCGGATTATTTTACGGACCACAAAGAAGAACTTTTGACGAAAGGCACTTTTTGATTACGGTCTTTTCAGTAATTGAGGACTAATTTATTTGATAAAATCCGTATTTTTTAGGCGAGTCTAAGATATTTGAACTTCAGTCGAGAATAAATTTTAATAGCGATCACTTGATTTGGCCTGGATAAATTCGAGAATGTTTGAGTACCAATGGTTCAGCACCTTTCAGGATGAAAAGAGGTAGAGAAGTTGAGATAATTCTCCTCTTCACAAAAATTCTTGGGAATTTTTCCGGACGCCCACAGGAGAAGGCCAAGAGTTAAGAGTCCCCTTTTTTGGTGGCTCTGGACCCTCTTCTGAAGCCGAAACAAGGAGGGGTACAATAAAATATTCGCGCAACCGTCCTTTTTCTCCTTGTCGAGAGGGACTCTCTATTCATTCCTTGGATGTCTTAGGGTGCTATTGGTACTGGCGCAGGTATCGGTTACAAGTTGTTAAGGACCGTTAAAAGGTGAACTCGACGTGAACTGAGCCGCAGGTGCGGCTGTATAGGTATCACTCTGCTTCTCTTTATTCTATATTTTTCCTTTGACCTTTTCTCCTTAACACGATACTCTTCCTGGGATTCCAAACTTTTTCTTTTCAACTTGCCATGGCTTACCGACAGTTAGAAGCTTCAGCTTTCTGAATATTCTTTAATGAAGATTTATCCATTACACAAGTAGTACTGGAACAAGGATTGATTAATTAAGAAAATTCAAATATTCACGGGATAACGTAGAGAAAGTTTGTTCAAGGGAGAATACATTTTATTTATCGACTTGTAATGGAGCCAATAGCGTTGGGTCTATATATCAAAATTTGTTTAATTGTAAAAACCAGATTTTCGTGAGGATTTTTTTAACATTCACGAGTACAATAGTCAAGAATAAAATGCGGCTCACCACTTGTCAAGTAAAAAGATGGGTCTCCCTGATATCCACACCCGCTATTGTCTCCACTCAAGATGGAAAAAAAGAGGGGAGTGAGAGAAAAACTCGCCACCCAGGTCTATACATCGTACCATTTCTCAATTCGAGGAAATACCTTTTAGACCTAAAGTATAAATATTACTGATACTCCTCGAAAGACTCTCCAAATTGTTGCTCACCTCCAAAACAAATATCCGAAATTCCCGTGTCCTCTCGTTCACCTGAAAAACAAAAGACAAATACGAAAATCATTTGAATCCTGGGAGGAGCATAAAAAAAATTTCCACTTTGAATTCTTCATTCTTCTCATCGCCATCATTTCAGCCCCCATAGTACGTCTTATATACCTGAGCTTCTCGTTCGAGCGGACGTGAAAGAGAGAGCAATGTAAAAGAATGAGGTACAATGATCGAAAAGAGGAGAACAGAGTGTAAGGGAGTGACTGAGATGGAGAGCAAAAATCGTGAGGGAGAAAGAGTGATGGGGTGGTGAGGGGGTAGCGGCGGTGGGAGTAGGCGCGAAGACAGCTTGAGGCCCCTCGGTATGAACAAACCGACATTGGTTTGTAGCTTGAAAAACGAGAAAGAGAGAGAGGAAGGCAAGCGTCACAGTATATACGCGAGGCCGTTGCTGGCCGAGCTGACTCACAGTGAAAGAGACGACAACGACGACGACGACGCCGACGACGCTGTTGGTAGAATCGAGTGGAGGTTGTTCGTTTGCACGAGGCTTCCCTTTCTCATCCTTATTTATTTTCTTTCTCACTTCATTGTTGTGTTTTCCTGCTGCCCTGAACCACGCGAGGCCAATGTCTCCTCTGCTGTTCAGCAGTGTCAGTTCAGCTTTCGTCCTGAGAGCTTCATCTTCTCTGGAGTCAATTGAAAAATAAAGTTACAATTCGAAGCAACTCAGGATGATTGAACATACTATGAATAAGTTAATCAAAAATCGGTAGACGATATGTGTGAAGCTTACAATGGTAAGGGCCTGTTATCGATCTCGTGGGGGCATTCATCTTGAATTTGAAGTTCCAAGTTAATATAGCGTTATCAATGTTGAGCTGATTCGGTGTAATTGAATGAAGAGAGAGGGGTAAAAAAAACAACACGTGTTCGCCAGATATCAGCCGGTGTGTCTCTGATCGCAGAATTTCCCTTCTCATCCACTTTACCTCATCCTGTTGTTTTCCTCTGGAGTGGCCTCATGCCTCATCTCATTTGATTCTATTTTGTGTGGAACCTGTATCAGCTAGATATAACGACGTATATGGGTGGTGTTGCGCATGTGGTGGTAGTCTGTTGCCTTACTCCTTTTTTTAAACGTATGCGCTACCTCGCCGCGACTGTTGCGCCGATTATCCGTTGTACCGCCAGTGTCGATCCTTGCTCCAGCCACGGCACTTGCTCCGGGAACGTAGCATCGAGGATCTATATATCACTCGGTTTCGATTATATTTATTGATCCCATACTGGGCATTCAGTCATTGACGTTTCCCTCCCAACTCCCACTGACCCGTGAAACTCGTGGCGTGCCTTTTTAAGTTGTCCTTTTCGCAGCTATTTATTATCATTGGGATGGCAAAAAATATCATGAAAGAAATGATTTTGCAATTAATGATGCGAGTATGTCTTCATGAATTTTTTCATATCCGGGAAAACAAGGTTTTAACATCTTTCAGAAAATCTCATATGGTGATTTGCAAATTTTATCACTCGTGTGTGTGTCTGTATGGGTAATTTACAAATGTAAGTTTAGCGCAGACCAATTTAACCGGCTTGTGATGCTCGCCATTGTACTGCATAAGTGTTTGTGTGTTACATTGAGATAGGCCTTTGTGATATTTGTGTGAATGAACTTCCCAGAACAATTCTACAGGTGCAAAAAACCTGTAGAAATGAAGAAAAAATTTCTGCATTTTTCATCTCTACCATATACTTTTTTTCATTAATGTAAGGACATTTTCTTTACCAAGTCCGGTTTTAAAGTAAAAAATACATACACACGTTTGAATAGATTCTGCATGAATTATACAAAATTTTCTCTGAAATTTTATTCTTAAAATGCAATCTTTCATGGAAATTTGAACATTACAATTTTCAAGGGAAAGTAATGGGAAACTGTTAATTCAGGTTGAACTATTTTATGAAAATTTAGTAAAATTGAGATGCATATATGTGTAATTTGTTAATAACTCAGGGAGTGCTGCTCTTGTTATTGTTAACAAATATTTAATTTTTTTTGAAATCAGACATTTTTCAACGACTATCCATGCAATCTAAATTTCTTTTTTTAACGGTAAATTCTTTTACTTTATCGAAATTTTGATTCATCTGTTTGCTTACAGAGCTTTCAATAGAAAAGTGGAGTAAATAAGAGAGACGAGTGGTCTTTGGACCGCGTGTAGAAACGTTGGAGGAGGATGCTTGGCAGCTGGAACTGGCGAGAAGATTTGGAGTTGGGTGTTGCCAAGGGTATTGTTTTTGAGACGATTGAAATTAACGTGAGAAGCGAGAGTCCAGACTCTACGCATCCCGTCCCCGACAGCCGGGTGCTGAGGTATGCACCCAGCCGTTGTCAAACCACCATCAAATCGCCGAATACCGGTCTCCAGCCTCCTCGCGACTGTATGGACTGTAAGTTATATTATTTAATGGTTCACTCTTTTATTGCACGGATCAGATCACATTTTCCAAATTCTACCCTCCGATATCCACTGAATTTATCCAATCGTTTGCAAATTTTACTGAAACTTCAATTCTTCAACCATTCAAGGTGGTTATCAAAAAAACGCAAGTAATTAGTAACAAAAGATATATTTATTTATTCGACTGGTGACGTTACGATCTGTATCCTCATAACAATTTCAATCCCTGAATTCAAAAGTAGCTAGAAAAAAAAATCAGACTCCCGCGATTAATTTTCTTTTTCAGCCTCAGAAAAGTTAATTTGCAAGTGTTATGGTATTAGCAAACACAATTACAGAATTTGTCTTGACCGTGAAAACAGTCTCATTTACCGTCTATGATTAAACATCGGTAATGGTGAATAAGTATCTCCAGTATCATAATCTACAGAATTCAACAGTCCACGAATCAATGAAATATATCAAATAGCAGCAGGTTTACCTCCGTTTCGGAGCTATCAACTGTCAATTATTACTTTCGTATCAACAAAAAGGCATAATCCTAATCATTTCTATTCGGGTGGTCCTATAAACCGGAAATGCTCTTTTGGAAACATTAAACAATTATATAGAGCAGTGAACACGCCTCACAAAACTACCGCAACTTGACCTAACTCAAGTTTTTCTCTGTTCATACATCCTTAATAAGCCCCCCAAAACCAAAATCCAATTAAACTCAGTCGCAAAAACATCCGTCTAATAATTTCTCCGAATGTTCTGCTACAGAGCAGCGTGAGGCGGCAACCATGCTGACGGCACATCCCGAGATGCACGAAAAACGTGACGGTCTTGGCGAGGTTCAGTACGTAAGTGTTGGCGGTGGTGGTGGTGCAACGATGGATGAGAAGACAGATCAGCCACAGCTGCCCCCGCCACCGCCACAGCGTGATCCCTCAGATCCAACGATGAGCGCTAAAAAAATTCCAAAGAAAAGAAAATTCGATCCATCTGAACTCGAGGATATGGACAAAGCGTGTAATGTCGTCAGTAACTTTGGCAATATGATGAATTTACGTCAGACATTGCCACAAGTACAGTCGTCACCAGGAAGCCATCAGTTACACCCACCATTAGCAATGACACAACAGCAACAGCAACAGCAACAGCAAGAACAGCAGCAGCAGCCGCAACAACAACAGCACTCTCCCCATCTTTCGCCAAATCATCAGGCGAGTAACACAATGGTAACCGAGTGCTATCCAATTGTCCAGACTGTCGTTGTTCAGTCACCACCTCAGAGTACAGCGGTTGACTATTCATTGCGTGATGAGCCACCACGTCAACGTCCAAGGCCCTCAACAATTACGATTGATCTCAGCGAGTGGCAGAACCACCGCGTATTAGCTTTAAGAGACACGCGTTATTATCCTGGTGTTATTAGAAACGCTGGTCATGGTGAAGTTTATATTGAATTTGATGGGGAAGGGAAATTAGTGAGATATAACGATGTACTTGGTGCTGGTAAATATGATATTATTGCTGATGCTAGCCCATCAATTGGCCAAGTTAAATTGGACGCAATAGTGTGCATTAGGTGTCCAACAAATAGTGGTTTAGATACTATGACTAATGTATTCGTTAAGGGGAGTGTGTGCAACATATTGACTGGACCTCACCGTTTCGTTGTTAAATTTCAACGCGATGATGAACAGTGTGAAAGTTTTGTGGTAAAAAGAGCTGATTTAAGGCTGTTCAGACCGCCCTGGTGGGATGAACTTGAAGAAGGACTTGGCGAATCTGATACAGCGAGGATTGATCCTGCTGGTGAGTCAATAATATTTGTTTTCATTTTCATTTTACAACTATTGTCCGTCCCAGAACGTCTTTACAACGTCTTAACGTCTTGTCCCCTCGGCGTAGATCATGGATTCAGAAATTCAGTTGATTTACCAGTTGCCGGATCCATCCATCCACTTCATCATCCGCCCCATATGCCCACTCACAATGACTCCGTCGGTTACTATCGTACAACAGGTACGAGTCCTCTCATGACACTAGGTACACCTGGACACTCTGCTAATACAACGTTGAGTAATGGGAATCGACCTTATGATGATCTAGAGAGCGACGACGATCTCGATAGGGAAGACATTACATTTCCCTCTGATGCAGGTTAGTCATCTTATTCTCTTCGTTTTCTATATTTTGTTTACATCCACTGGACTAAGCCTATTAGATTAATGAAGAAAAAAACGGATTTCACAGTGTCATGTGAGGATGGATTTAACTGACTGATTCAAAATTAACAGGGAGCAGTAAACGAAGCAGTATACAGAGCCGGGGAAGCAACAGTAGCTTAATGGAGCAGCGTAGTATAACTCCACGTTCACAGGCAGCCACACCCAGGTACAGAATGATAATTCAGTTGTTCAGGGGCATACGCTGAGAGCAATATTTTACTCAGCCCAAAGATTCTTACATAAATATGGTTCATGCGAGGATGATTCATGGGTTGAAACAGATTATATCTGAGTCAAATGAAGAAACCTGGTGCAATGACATTTACAATCGTTGACAAAAGTTAATTATTGACTATCTTTAGGGGAGATTATCTTTTATTGAGGTTATTATTCATGCCGCAAGTATAATAAGTAAAAAAATCTACATATTGATAAAATTAAATTCATATAACCGAAGCTCCATAATGCTCAGCATAACTGCAGTTTTGTCCTTTTACCCTTACGAGAATTGAATTTCTTGTGAGACCAATTATTGCGACGAAATTAACGTTCCTTAGGAAAAAATTTATTTATGTAATGTAACTACATTTACCTAATACGCATGTTTTCTTTCCCTGAACGAGATAATTGCTCAATTTATGACATGAAAAAACGATAAAATAGGAAACTTTTATGGGCAATATTAGATATTTCTATATTGCATATTTTGGAAAGTAACTGCAAATTGAAGAATCTTTGAACTTATGATGTCTCAATGATTATATGCAAGCGTCTTTACACGAAGTCATAAGTTATGTATCTAACGACATTTTCATGGGAAATTTCAATTGTCTATAAAAAGTCATAACGCATTTTTTTTACAACTATATGACTCGTTGCCACAAACAAATACAGATTAAAATTGTATTAAAAAAATACTTCACTATTAACACTTATCTATTTGCCCTCATAGATCTCAGGCGGCGACGCCACACAAATACAAAAAGGGTGACGTAGTGGTAACGCCAAACGGAATTAGAAAAAAATTTAATGGAAAACAATGGCGTAGATTATGCAGCAAAAAGGGTTGCTCAAAGGAGAGCCAACGGCGTGGCTATTGTTCGCGTCATCTCTCCTTGAAGGGTTCTGAGCTCCGAGGCCCAACAAACACGTCACACGGTGGGGGCGAAGAAACATCTCGCGATTCCGATACCTCACCAAATTATGGGGATCGACGTATGACAGGACGATTCGATCAGGAGGAAACAGAGGCTGCAAATATGCTGGTATCCCTTGGTAGCTCGCGGTCGGCAACCCCAGCGTATTCGTCACCCACCGCCCACTCTTCAATTTCGCCCTGTATCAGTCAATCCCCAGTGCCGCCCCTTGGATTAAACCAAAATAATGTTTTCATGCCAATATCGAGCCCAGCAGCCCATCACGCGGCCTCTCTCATATCGCCAGGTGCTAAGTGGAAGCACTCACCAACCCAGTCACATTTTGCTGTGCAATATCAACAGCAAGTCATTAAACCCGAGCCTAATCGAATGGTACGACCAAATAGACCAGGACCAACAGTACCAGGGCCAGCACCAGCGTCAACGCCAGCACCAGCCAGCATCGGAACGAGTGTCATACGTATATCGCCAGTTGGAAGGAGCATGCCAACCCAAAATTTAACACTATCCTGGTCTGAGCAGAGCCCACCTCCGAGACATCCCTCAGTTGTAACATCTATGGCTCAACAGCAGGCACAGCAACAGCAACAGGGAATTATTCTCCAGCATGCACTCACCTCAAACAATGGTTTTGCCGCCCATGCCGATATATCTGAACAAAATCCTCAACTTTTGAAACCACCTCACTCACCTCATATCCCTTTGTCCGTTCCGCCCCCTCAGAATTTGAGCCTCAAGACCCAAGAATTATCGGTGGATTTTGCACATCAGGGTCAACCAATATATGTTATGCAAACACATATTCAGTCACAGCCACAAGCGATTGCAACTACACAGTCGCAACAGCAAATATCTCAGGTGCCTCAGCATGATAAAAAATATTTAGTGATTAAAAATGGGATTGAAGTGCCATCCCCTGGACATGTTGGCAGCCAGGAGGATCAGTACAGGCAGGGCATGTTGAATCATCTCGGACAGATGCAAATACTGGCGGGGAATGCGTGTCAACCGCAAGTGCAGTCCAGTGTTGGTGTTGGGCATGTTGAAAAGATGACGATAATACCACAGGTGAGGGCAATCATGAAATCAGATCTGGTCTAGGGTTTGATTTTTAAATGAGACCAGTCTTTGAATTTTTCGTAGTCTCAAGCGAAAGGATTTTCCACAATAGTCGTTCTAGACTGCGAGAAGCCAAATCGTTTTCCAGGTCGACGTAATTCACTAAAATAGCTAATAGATACTCTTTTATCAGTCATTTGATTAGTCACTTTAGTATCTTGAGATGATTCTTTAAATATGTTTTTAACTATCTACACTATTTGCTTAGATACCTTGTGATGTTCCTTAACTATTCGATTCAGTATACTTATTTCTAATTGCCCTCTATCTTTGATTTGACTTTTAAAGATTTCCAGTGACTGAGTTCTCACGTTGAAAATTCCATAAGAACTAACATATAAGAAAATATGTTTTTAAGTTCATAATCAATAATGCTAATTTTACATCTACTCCGATCACTATAAAAGGCCCACAATTTCATTTGAACACGGAAAAATTTAATTTTGCAAAAAATGCATACACATATCCGCATCCTCATTTATATGTATGCTGGCAATTTTCCATGGGTATTTTTAATTTTACTTTCTGTCTTTATCACCGTCAGACTACTAAAGTTGGACTTCACATATCATCTCATCCGGAAGTGCAGAGAAACTCGTCACTTCTGCAACAACAACAACAGCAACAACAACAGCAGCAGCAGCAGCAGCAACAACAACAACAACAACAACAACAACAACAACAACAACAACAACAACAACAACAACAACAGCAACAACAACAACAACAACAACAACAACAGCAACAACAACAACAACAGCAACACCACCGTTGTAATGTCCACTGCAACGGCATTAACAAATACCTTAACACCGACTAGTGTCTTCCAACATGTTATCGTTCAACCGAGTCATTTAGCTCAAGTACCAAAGGGGGGATTACCATCGAGAGAGGATAGCGGAAAGACCAATGGAGTTGTCTGTGAGTATATTTTCATGTTGTCATCATTTGGTTTATTTAATTTGGTATAAAATCATAATTATGGTCTCATTGCTCGTCTGCGATTGAAATGAGAGGAGATCAGATGGTAATCGGTACTTCCAGGTAGATGATGACCGCTTATGTAGTACAATAATTACTCCTCTTTTTATATCGACTATTCAATCGATTCATTGCGTAATGAAAGCATCGACAATCGTCAATAAGTTTTTATGACTAAATGGTAAGGATTTCACAGATGGCAGCCACGATGTTCCACCTCTATACCAGCCCCATCCCCCGCCATTGCTCAACAATTCAATGCGCAACTGGAAAAAAGGTTTGAATCCGATGTATAATAGAAAATGACAATATCCATACTGGTGCTTGTTACAGGCTTTGTTATACTGATGGTATACGGTTATAACTGCATTCATCTTCTTTCTGTCACTACTCCGCGTGAATTTTCCTCGTCATATAATATGCACCAGACTTCCAGTTGACATCCTCGCTTAACCTCCCATATCCATGTTTATCTTATTTCAATTACCCGAGTTGAAAAATTCTATTAGTTTTAGGTATAAATACGCCGAGAGTTTGTCGGAATTTACTTGTAAACTTCTGTTCTCGCAAGTTAAAAATGTGGAATGACGAACGCGGAAATCCGTTTTGGGGTAAATTTGTTTCTAACTCGATTTAGTATACTCTGCTGGGTATGAAAAAAAAAACACGAAATTGCCATGAACTTTGAGTGACGTAGTTTAGAAAGGTTCCTATTGAATGATGCAATATAAAATATAAATCATATGTTTCATATTTTTAATTCTCATTCCCAGTTGATAAAATTGGAAATATTTTCATTGGAGAGTCCTTTGTATGGTAGTTGTCTACTGCAACTAAAAATCAACTTAAAAGAAAATCACCAAAATCGACAAACTGGGGTAGTCAATATGTGAGACAATTTCTCAACTCGAGTATTCATCTGTAGATATGGTTGAAATTTGATAAAGTTATCACAGGTGATGGCTATGAATAACTAATTACAGAATAAAAATATCGAATCGTTTCACATGCAATATAAATTATAATACCCCTCACGTATTGTTTTTCATCGCTCATTTCTGTAATTAAATAGAATGGAAAAATTAGATAATGAAGAGTGTCGAGTTACAAAGCAATAAGATCTTATTTCAATACTTTCCATTCTCATTAGTTATAGAAAAACACTCTCAATTAACCGTGCACTAATACCATTACGTTCTCCAGGAAGTGTGAAGTCTCTTCTCTTCCTCCTTCTATTTCCCGTCTTCAAGGCTATCAGAGAGTACTGCTGAGTGTCCCTATTCTCCCTGTTTCTCCTCCCTTCCTTATTTCCACACGCTACTAACCACATCCATCGCAACTAACCCAAAAAATTAATTTCATTCCAGCTTTTTCCTGGCAGACGACAGTATTAGATCAGCCAGAAGTGAGCCCACCACCATCAGCACTGAGCCCACCACTGAGTGCACCACCTATACCATTGAGCGTAGGGAATCCTGGTGACGAGCCAACAGGCCCTGGCCCGGATCCCATTACACCGGCTGAGGAGGAGGATGATGATGTCTTTGAGACAGAACCAACTACGCCTGCTGAGATCGAGGCCAATTCGAATAAACGAAGAAGTCAATCACTGAGTGCACTCCACACCAAAGATCCACAGAGCCCTTTGAAGGTACTGACTGTTTCATATCCTCAATATCACTCAGAAAATGATGGTGGGTGGCAAAGTAAGAGGCGAAGATGAGACAATTCCGTCAAAAATTTAAATATGTTTTGATGCTGAGACAAAATGGTTACAGTACATTGTTAAGATTATCTTCTCTCGTGCCGAGTCAATTAAGTTTTTGTTATTCCAACGTTTGCAATGGTCCGATTTATTAGATCTATTAGATAATTATTATTGGGTGAACATTAAGTGCTGTGACATATTGTTCTATGCAGTAGAATATTTGACAATTATCCTCCTAATATGAGAATTTCTGAAATATTTTCAGATTAATCTCAAAAGGAATAGTTCAGTTTCTCTCTTAACAAAAAACAACAACTCTTAAACCTATAAATTTCATGCTAAGATATGGAATGATGCTCAAATAAAATTTTTTAACTCAACTAATTCTTCACACGCTTTGTTCAATAGAAAATAACTAACTATTCAGTTGTTAATATGATTGTTTGTTAGCACATTAGAATTTGACAATAAAATTGTTTTGCAGACCAAGGACCGTATTCGCCGACCAATGAACGCTTTCATGATATTTTCAAAACGCCATCGGGCGGTTGTACATCAGAGGCACCCCAATCAAGACAATCGTACAGTGTCAAAGATTCTGGGTGAATGGTGGTATGCATTGGGGGGTGAGGAAAAACAGAAATATCATGATTTGGCCTCTGAAGTTAAAGAAGCACATTTCAAAGCACATCCAGACTGGAAATGGTGCAGTAAAGACAGAAGAAAATCATCGACAACAAGTTTCAAAGGCAATGAATCGAGGGGTAAATTAAATAGTACGGGAGAGGAGACGGATATGGGACCACCCAGTGAGGAAATACCATTGACGCCCCGTGCGTCTGATGAAATTTATGTACCAGTAACTGCAGTCTACAATGATATACCAAGTACAGAGGTAGATATCATAAGTTATTTTTTCAGCGATTAAGGAAAACTCATGTGAAATTACAATTTCACAGGATATACTCCAAGTCTACGTAATAAAGAATTCATATTTATTCAGTGACCATTTCTGTTGTGGCAATAATTAATCTTATCTGCTGATTTCTTAAGTTAATTTGACGGGGAGTAGAGATGAGAAAATTGAATAAAAGTCTTCAACCGCAGGCTACTGAAATGAGATTAAGAAAATAAACTCTGACAATGCATACCGCAGTGATTCACTATTTGAACAATTTTTCAAATATTTTGTTTACTGTAGTCTCGAGATCGTCCCAATCGAGTGGCTTTCGGCCGATTCTGATAATCCATATGTTGTGTATGATTTTGAATGGATTTTTCCAATAATTTCATTCATGCTTCTTCGTTTCGTATTTGATTTTGTTGTTGAGTAAATAATTAGAAATATTATTGAGAAGATTCATTCGAAGCCATGACAAACCGATCATCCCCTAATGTAGTATGGTTGTAATAATTGAAACTTGCTGGCAAGCAACATGTTTGGAGCAATATCATTTGAGAAAGATAAACCTTTCTCGAATAAATAAATATTATTATGGAAAAAATACTTCCAGCGTATAATCTTGGCGGCCTAGATTATCGAATATCTTGTTCCTATGTTGAATAGAGTATGCTTCACTGAAAATTTACATTGAAGCAGTTATTGATTATCTAACTGTTGCTTCACATTTCCATTCACAGGCTGTGAATCAACCACATTCATCTCATCGCCTTCCCGAGTCTCAACAACTGATGGATATATCAGAGTCATCCGTCAAACAAGAGGAAGATGGTAATGGCTCCGATGACGAACAGCAGATGGTGATATGTGAGGATACACAGCCAGATAGCGAGTCAAAAGTTAAGGATAAACCGTCAGAGAGTGATAATGATGGACCGGACAAAGATGGAGATGAGAAAAACTTCGGAGGGAGATTTTCGCCCGTCGACGGTGGAAAACGTGACGTTCAGGGAGTTAAAGCAGAGATTACATGTCGGCCCAAGCCAATTAAAGGTAAAGAACGTTAGAAACAATTATGGAGAGGAAAGTTTTACAAAGCTCCGGAGATTAGATTTTTTTTCCCTTTTTTTTTTATTATTTCTGCATGTAAAGGAAAATATCCACTATGTGCCTACAGCCTCGCTCCCGTCGACAGGTATCGAAACGACTACCAAGTATCATCACGCATCTATTGATAAGGGTGGCACTGTCTCTGTGCTGTCTACTTATCCTTATCACAGTCCAGTTAATCCTACTGGCGTCTCGGGTTTTCAACCAAAAGGAGGTGCATTCATAACTATGCCAATATCACCTAAAGTCGTTAAACCAGAACCAGTCAAAGGAGATCAACAATATAGCACACAATACTGTGTCAATAATCTTGTTGCTAATATACACACTGAGAATGGGAGGAGTCTACCGAAATTTACAGCTGCACCCGTTTTACATTCAGTGAGTGAGAAACTAAATTTGGTTAATTTTTTTATTTCGTAGCGAGTAGGCATGTTTAGTTATTGTGGCTGAATTACCAGCCAGTGTGGGTTTGATCATGGTCAAGGAGAATTCCGAACTTTTCTCTTTGAGATACCAGAAAATATCACATTAACTTATTTTTCATCACGCTGTGTCGAAAAAGTAACTTTGCAGTCACTCGACGTGAAGCGGAGAGACTGAAAAATACTTTTTCGACACATTGAGACGAAAAATTATATTCGTAACCCGTGAAAAAAGTGGTTTTTGACTCGTGGGATTATATCACTCGAAAAAAAAAATTCCAAATTCCAAATTCCAAAACGGAATTTTTCTTGCCCTGTCGATAAAAGGTTCCCGCAATCATATTGAAATATACCATTTCGGAATATTTCGAAGAGATCGTTTGCCTTCGAAAGTAATAGGCTCTGAGAAAAGAGATATTTTATCGGAATCCGTGCTAACGGAGGCTTTTAGCGAGTGTAAGGTTCTTAGAGAAACAAACCTTCTCGTTACGTTTTCTCAAATAAAGAAATCAAACATTTTAGCCTTTCAAAATAAGAGCTAAAGGCAAAAGTTGCTATCGCAGCTATTAAAAGTTTAATTTGCCATCTCGTTAGGTGAAATATTTTCTTTGCAACAATTCATGCACGCCCATCCTCTGTAGAGTGGATATTCCCATCGCGGAATATGAAAAATTTAAGTTCTAATGATAAAGTTTCATCACTACGCCCATAACTCATAATCGTAATTAGAATAACAAAGAGGAGAGACAAAAAAAAATGGTAATAATACTAACAGATTGGAACGAAACCGATGATGGCACTGTTGAAGCAGCAGCCAATGCAATCTTCAACTGTCTATCGTACCCAACCATCAGCCGTTCCTTTTCAACCCCCGATCACTCTTACATTACTCGATAATGATTTGGTGGCGGTTTCTAAACAACAGCAGGGCTCACAGTACCTTGGAACAACCACGCAACATCAAAGGATGTTTATACCTGGATTCCACATACCGATTTCTGGTAAGTTTGGCATTCAAGAGGAAAATAAACCGAATGAAAAAAGTTATTGTCAAGCTAATTCATGATTATAGGTCAGTCCTTTGATCGGTGGATGATTTAATGTTTGAAAACTGTGAGAAACTATTTGTAAAGCGATGATACAGAAAATTGAGAATTATAATTGTTAGAAATCGAAGAGTTTTTATCTTTCACAGAATTTTCTATTCTATAATATTGTGAAGTTCAACTATCGCAAAGTTTTCCAAATTCCACAACAGAAAATATTTCAATGCCTCACAAATATAAATCCTTTCAAGTATGTCAAGAATATTCACGAATTGGCCCAATCAGTTCAAAAACCGTCCAAATTTTTCGACTTTGGCAACCTATTATTATGTTATGAAAATAGTAACGGTGATTTTTCATTGATAGAGACTGGAAATCGAAATATAACCATACAGAACTTCGTTGCTGGCAACAAAGTTGATACGCCAAGTGTTATCGTTACGAAATCTTATCCTGTGACAACATCTTGTCCAAGTACTCCAAGTTATCGCGGAATTGGTCATTCGATCGCTAGGCTCGCTGAATCAGAGAAAAAAGACAATCCTATAGTCACGAATCATGTTCATTTTTATGGTAAGTTCGCCCTTTTTCACAGAGTTTACAGAAAAAAATGATGAAAGTATCATTGGAGAGAATAATTAACAGAGAACGGACGCTGAAGTGACGATTGTTAAATTCATGATAAAAGTCATTGATGAAATAACGTATAAATCAACTTAGCTTCAAAATATTTATAGCCTGTCAGGGGTCACAACTGGTGAAATGGGTCACTATTTACAAAACCCTCCAAGTGTGTCATTTTTTTACTACACCCGATAGTGGCATATTTGCAATACGCACCGAAACATCACAGATGAATATTCAAAGATATTGATTTTTTCCCCATTCATATGGCTTTCTTCTCAATAGCATATTCCAATTATCTGAAATATGTCCAGCATGACAGTATATTATATCGATGGAGTATTATTTCTTCAATTTTTTCGTGGAACTCCGTACGAAAAAAGTCAACATTTTTAAAAATCCATGTTTAGATTTTTTATCTACACAGAATCAATATTTTTGATGTTTCTTTTGTGCATATTCAACAAAAACTCCGGTGATATTTTAAATGAGCCGGCTATTACAGTCAAATTTTTTCATATATCAAAAATTATTTCAATGGGAATAGAATAGAAGCGTAAGAGTAAATCAAATCGTATTACAAGTGCGTCAAGAAGCACTTTTGGTACGCACACATAATATACTCAATTCTTGGTGACAGCCGCCAAGGTTATTGGTCTAAACGATGACTGAGTAAAGTTCTTGACTTTGTGGAGGTGGGTGACCATTTACGCAGATTTCCAGTTTGTTTTACGTTTAAAAACCCAAAGAATGAATTGCTCTGGAAGGCTCAATATTATGAACTTGATGAAAGATATTGTACGACAGGAATTTTTCTACAAAAAAAAATTCATGATAATTCTCATTGAAATAATGTGGAGAAATGATAAGAACCTTCACAAGATGATTCAACAATGTTTATCAATTTATAATTGTCCTAATTGATTATATATATTTGGCTTTTAGAACAAGAAAGGAAGGATGCAGTTGGTATTCTCTTACCTACAGCTATTGATAATGTCAAGCAGCCGTCGACTCCCCACACACCCCATACGCCTCACAGTACCAGTCAAAACAATGAACACTCATCGGGTTTTGTGGTTGAAGATTCTACATCCAGAAACAACGATGCCGGTCAGAATAAAGGGCCGTTCATGCTGGCACCGACTCCTGCTCAACTTGGTAGAGCACCACTTCAAAGAAGACAGTCATTGGGTAAGCGAAAAATTAAGATAGCTAACCTCCCCCAAAATTGCTGGGAAATTGTCGATCATCTATTGGTATTTTAGTTCGAATTACTTCATTCTCTGCTTGTATACAGGAGGAGCAAAAATACAGTCGGAATTGCAGTTTTCATCTAGATTTGTTCATAAAAATTTTCGCGTTATTATATTCACCATAGAAATAATCTGTAATGATGTACTTCTCAAAAAAACATACTTTGTATGACTAGGGAACTCAATTGTATTGGTAGTAATTCAGTATTTAACTTTTACATAGGATTGCAAAAGTCACCAATGAAAATTCTAATCAATTTGTTCCAGTTTCCTTTAGGATTGTACAAGACTCCCAGATTTTTACGAGTTTTTTCAAAAATACGGGAATTGTGAAAAAAAATTGAAAGTTCTCTTGATTTCTTTCAGAGAAGAACTAAATTTTCTGAAATCTCAATTTTGGTTGTTGAAATTTATATTAATAGTGTCTAAAAGCTGAAAAATGTGTTGAAGGAAAAAAATATACAGCACCAAATTTACAATTCTCTCCGATTTGTTGTAGCATATCCTCCTACATCTAATGCAGGAGACCAAGGCAATTCTCAGCACTTTGATACACGGGGGCCACCCAATCCCCCAATCGTGGAGCAACAACAGCAACAACAGCAACAACAGATTAAATTGGGTGATCCTCAAGCATTGCCCTCGCCTATGACTAAGAAAGGATCGTTCTTCAAGAAAAATGTTGAAGATGGAATGGACAGGGTACTTGAACAAGTTAACTTTGAAGAAAAGTTTTCATCATTACCAGAGTTTAAACCGGAAGATATTCAGAGCCCAAGTGCAATAAGTATGAATACACCAGTGGGCTCTGCGGTTCATACTCCAGGCACCGCTGGACTTCATCCCCCCAATCTTCCATCGTCTCTTCAGGGGTATAAGAAGAAAAGTACGCAAGGAGCTCATAGATCTATGCGTAAGCCTAAAATTTAGAATTACATTAATTTCTTTTTTGTAATCATTTTAATCCGTCGGGTTATTCCAGAAGAAAAAGAGAGTTGTTTGTAGAAATCTACATACGTGATAAATCTTAGGAATAACATTCACTTACACATAGGATTATATACAACACTTTTATAAGATGGATTTTCTCGGCTTTTCGACTCATTATCTTTACAAATTAAAAGATTTATACATTTACAGTTCAGTTTTCTTACACCTGTGTGGTTAGCTGCCGTCAAAGTTTCGGTTATTGGCACTTTAAAATATTTCCATAGGATTACGGGTGCTTCGGGGCTCGTGGGAAGTTTATGTCACGAGTCAAAGGCGAGTGCTATAATCCCACGAGTCTAAGAGTACTATTCCGTTTATGTATTTTTTTATGTATATATGTAATTTTTGTGACATTTTCTAGTTAATGAGGAGGACGGAGAATGCGACGTTTCCGCGACGCCAAAATCGGGGACCAGTGTTAAGCTGACAGGAACGACATTCTTCGGTCCAGACTTCAACGTCGATGCATTCAGAATAAACTCTGATCTTGGGGGTGATGTTGAGGCTAGTTCACCGAGAACACCAAAGACTCCGGGTGGCGGTGGTAGCGGCGTAGGGTCAGGCAGAAATGATAATGAACGGGGACCTCGAAAAGTTCTCGAACAGCGTAGACAATTAGTTATGCAGTTATTCCAGGATCATGGATATTTTCCTTCTACACAGGCCACTTCAACTTTTCAAGCTAAACATTCTGATATTTTTCCAAATAAGACGAGTTTGCAATTGAAGATTAGAGAAGTCAGACAGAAATTAAAGGCCAATTGTGCTACGCCAATGAGTGCCAGCAATTTAGTTAGCCCTTTACCTGTCGCAGAGCCATCACCTAGTGTTACTGGTGAGTTATATCTTCTCTACGCATTGAGTCAATCATAAACTGAAAATTAATGGACAAATGAAAAATCTATGTTTTTACGCCATTTCTAGGCATTTACAGCGAAAAGTAGGCAATCGAAGAGAATAATGCGAAAACCGTTGTATTCCCCAAATCTGAACGCAACAGACCTATTTATTTTCCAGACTGACTGAAAAAAGACTAATTATAATAACTTTGTAGAAACGATACAGAAAATTTTTAGACACAGACCCTGGCATAAGACCATTAGTGATCTCGTGAATATGCATTTTCCGTAATTTGATTTAAAGAAGTAGAATTTGTTTCAGGACCCTTGACAGCTCCTCCGACGTCAATGGGAGCTCCACTGTCATTGCCTGTGAGCAGTAGTGGCAGCTAGCGCCCATGTGCCAACTGTGATACATTGAATCCTCTTACTTCACAACATGAGTACATCATAATCCTTTGATGACAAAATGGTGTTTATTCGGTGAAGCAAAAATTTATCAAGCCGATGATAATCGAAAATGAATTATATTTAATGTACAGTTGTTTTCTTCCTATGATTTGATTTGTGGAATGTCAGTGCAATTTGAATATGTCAAGAGTGAAGGATAGTAATTGGAATTAAATAAGCATAGGTAGGCAATAACAAGTCGGGGAGTACTGTTTAAAGGCGTGTTAATATACGGTCATCAGTTGAATGATGAATTATTGTACTATCTGTACATACAGTCATAGTCGGTGTTCAGTGTTGTCCGGCAAATGATGAGAAGAAGGACGGGGCGAATGCAAAAATTAATGTGTTCAAAAAATTGTGTTCTAAGATACATGTTGAACAAATCGAGAGAACTGTTTCGGGGCTTTGCAAATCAATTCAGCTTTATGGAGAAATATTCACTTGTAATGAGTGAAACTAATCGATGTTTATATTTCAGAATATATTTTTTCAAAATCAGGAAATGAGAAGGGTCAAAAGATTGTTCGATGTAAAGTACATGAAAATCATTTGTGAAAATTAACAAATATTTTTCTTTCGATGAACCTTTTGGCATATAAACTGATATCCGTAAATTAACTCGCTAGGGGCAAATTTACATAGAAGGCCTATGCTATTGTTGAATATTGTTGAGAAATGTGCTAAAAACAATAAAAGCCGGTATAATGGTTGGATTGTCGTGCAGAAGTAAAGATAGACAAGTGCGTAATCATTCAGAGAGTATAAAATTAATTAATGAGGAAAAGAAAAATATAAAGTAAAAAATCAGAGTTTATATACCTTAG
>JAPYZM010003090.1:0-19863 GCA_030522845.1 Psyttalia concolor
TCAATGTGTCGGAAAAGCACTTTTCAGTCACTCGACGCGAAGTGGAGAGTGACTGAAAAGTTACTTTTCCGACACAGCGTGATGAAAAATATTGTTCGTCACACGTAAAAAAAGTGGTTTTTGACTCGTGGGATTATATCCCTCGCCTTCGGCTCGTGGTATAAACCTCCCACTCACCAAAAACCATTTTTTTTCACTTGTTACGAAATATACTATTTTTACAGCGTCGAGGGTCATAAAATTTCTCCATTTTTTACTTGGAATTAAATAAAGTCCTGCATGTGTTTCCCTTGACGAAGCAGGAAGAGTGAAGCCCGTCCGCCGATAAATGTGTACATCATGTAGACAGAAGAGCATGCCTGGGACGGAAACACATGTTGAAAATTTCAGTGATACAAATACCCACTCGTCAGACACACTCCCATCACTGCCACCGGGTTTGTACATTCGTTTGTTTTTTTATTTTTATTTTTATTTTTTTTCGCAGAGCGGAATAATCACTTTGAGAGGATTTTCAATGGACACGACGGAATGAGAGTTTTCAACTTTGCCACGGAGAGAGCAAAAATTGGTGGATGTTAGATGACAGGAGGAGGTAGACAGGGAATATTTTGTTATGGTTATGATGCTGGGGACATTGGCGTGGACAACGGGATTGCGGTGGAAAAATGCGAGAGGCCACCGACGGGGGAGCATAAACGACAGCCGAGGGAACAATACGTCACTCAGCGAAGTTGCTCCCGGCCGGATATCGATCATGATAACTGAACCAGACTGGGTGAGTGGGCGGAGGGTGGAAGGGACTCGGTAGGTGAACGGAATAAGGACAGGCGAGGTGAGGTGGTTATCGTGGGTGCATGCTTGAAATTTGAGAAGATGTCAATTTTTGGATTTTTTCGAGGACGAAGAGCTTCCCCTGAGATTGCCGGAGATTCGGGGAAAATTGATGGATCTGACGCGGAGGTCACAGAATAATCCGGAAAATCGGATTTACGCGCTGAAAATGTTACTCTGATTGTCCAGTGGAAAAAGCATTTGAAGGGAATAAAAGTGTTGTTAAAAATTTTTGCACTCGTTTCAGTAATATTTTGGTAATGATTAACGGGATTTCACAACCGACTATAGTATCCTATGGATTCGCATATTTTCAGTCTTCCAATTGTCCAATCGTTGTTTTAATTGTCCAATTAAATTGTATGAGAGAACTTTGAAAAACCATTACCTAATGAGCATTAACCAAATTACATTTTTTAATGTGTTAGTAGTTTTTTTTACCGTTCCAGGGAACGGTTTCCTTTCATTCAGATAAATTAACGTTCAAATTTTAATGTTTATTCGTGACGGAAACGCTCAAAATTGTGGATTTTTCTTCGATTATTCATTTATAGATATAAAAGGTATACCAAATATTGAAAACTTTCCAAATATAATTTAAAAATACCAATCGAAGACATTTTTTTTATTTTTTCCCATACGAATTTTTCTCAATTTAATTGAACAATTTAAGAACCGAAAATATTTCAAATTCAGTTCAATTGGATCATTGAGTGGAACAACATTAAACAACAATTTCATTCCAATCTAATAACGTAAATTCTTGCTGTTCCCCAAGTGGAATTAATTTCATAAAAATTTCTCTTCTAAAAATTGCTCGCCCGCTATCCATGTAAAAAAAAAAAATGAAAATATTTTTTTTCACGAAATCTCTCCTGGCGAAAGTCGGAGGTATTGCAAACGGCAAACACGTCAGATATTTTGATAGGCCAATCCCGATATTATTGAACAGAAAAAAAAGGATAAAAAACGAGGTTTTATTTGTTGCTATGGTCGCATCGGTTATTTTTATTTACGTATTTATTCTGTATTGCCCATTGTTCTTGGCCCAATGAGAGGTCAACTTTCAATCATCATGAACGAGAGAGCAACGGAATTCAGTATAAAAGAGATTTTTATCATTTATTTTTCAACAAACTGGATAAAACCAAATATTTCAAAACCTTTTTCCCCCAGCTCTGGTTTATATTGGACGTAGATTTGACATAACAGCTCCACAAAAGCAGAGATATTTTTTATTAACACATGAAACAGAAGAGATCCAATATTTGTTTGTAGCTAATTCTGTTGATATGAAATCAATTGTTTATTTCTCCTTCCTATTGTGGTCTAGCACAATGTCCGAATTATCTCCGTTGAATATAATTCATATCCATATAGTTCTCATTCAAATTTCAGTATAACATGAGGAATTCTGCAAATTATTCCTATGGTTTTGTGCCTTCAAAATTTTTATGTTGTTCAGGCTTATCATATGGTTTGCCTATTATTAAAAAGCGATAATTATCCGTTTATACGCGATTTATTTCATTTCCGCAGACCACCAAGCCACCGTAAAATAAAGAAATTTCTAATTTTCTGAAGAAAAAATCCCGGAGTACCAGCCGGGAATCGAACCCGGAACCTGCCAGTTACGCGCCGGGTTCTGTCCCAACTGAATTACCAGGAACTACGGTAGTATTACTGTCGGTGTTTGTATATTAGTATACTTCGATACAGATGCGACGGGGTGGTAACGAATGTGAAATTGGCGGCCCGAGGCGAAGCCGAGGGCTACCAATCACACGAGTTGAAACACCCCGTCGCATGTGTATTCGAACTGTATTTTTTTTTAGTAATGTTAGTTACGTTCAGCGAGTGGCAAACTGTGCCATTTTTCGTTTACTAGTAAACGGGTTTTTGGTGAGTGGGAGGTTTATATCATGAGCCGAAGGCGAGTGATATAATTCCACGAGTGGGATTTTTTTTCACTTGTTAGGAAATATACTAATTTCGTACCAAGAGAAAAAAAATGGTTTTTGGCGAGTGGGAGGTACAGGGAGAGAAAAATTCAATAAAAATTACGTCTCAGTTCCGTAATTTTTACGGAATATTGTTTTGGCTGGCAGATTACAGAACTGACACGTAATTTTTATTGAATTTTTCTCTCCGTGTATAATCCCACGAGTCAAAAACCACTTTTTTCACGAGTTACGAAATAGTATATTTCGTAACAATATTTTATGTCATTGTGCCCGTAATCCGCGATTTAACCGAGCGAAGCGAGGTTAGAATCGCATGATTACGGGCGCCTATGGCATAAAACAAATTTCAATATCTATTTCCGCGGGAAATTTCTCATTGTCTTAATTAACTGGAGTTTCATTGAGCTCGGTCGACAGTAAACAGCTTATAAATTGTAAAGAAAAATTCAAAGCTGAGTGTACTTGTAGATTCCCACCCCTACCACCCCCCCCCTCCCCCACCTCCTCGGACTAGCGACCGAAAAATTAAATATAAAATCTCGGTAATGCTCCGAGTTATTTCTGTACTCGTCTGGATAATAAAAAGAACATACCTTTATGCCTCCAATTACCTCAATTTAACTGGAAGATCAATGTCCCCCAATCCCTCATGCCACATTGTCCCCAAAATTGCAAATATTCGTTACAAAGTATCACCCAATAAATTACATTGACAAAAAATATATTCAAGCTCCACATCGCACCATCGAAATACGTTATTCAGTGGTATCATAAATTTTCTAGTATCATTGATAACCATCATGTTATTGGTGGCATCGAAATATCGACACAGCCAAGTTTGTATACCTAAAGCCTGAATAAATCACGATATAAATTGATACCCGTAGCCGCGTTTAATGTGAAAACCAGTGGGTGGATTGTGGGGTTGAAGCGTGTATAGAACGTCATTTAGGTGAGTATATAATCGACAAATCCGAGTTGCCTACATCATACTGGGGGATAGTAATCGACGCATGCTATTATACACATTGAGTTTTCCTGGAAACGCGCATTAAATGCCTCCATCGAAGTGATGCTTGATGAACGTTAATGAAGAGTTAACACAAATCCGAACATGAGTACGTGTTAAGGACGAAATGGCATTGTTCTAACATTGAGTGGGTGCTTAGAATGGCCCCCATTCGACTAATAATCGCTGTTTTTGCGGATAACAGCCGTTGTAATAATTTTGAAACTTAAACTTTGATTTTGAAAGTACAAAATCAAATATGGTATATTTCTCATCTGGAGAGGAAAATTAGACAAGTCGTCCTCGCGTGCAAAATTACGACCCGAGCCTAAGGCGAGGGTTGTAAGCGCGTAGGGAAGGCTTGTCTGATTCTCCTCTGGAGGATCGAATACCATTTTTCCGTCACAATGGACGAAAGCGAGCGTTTTTAACCGAGTGAAGTGAGGTTAGAATGCACACTTTTGGTTCATGTGGGTAGAAAATTTATTTTCTCATTCTGTTTACAAATAATTTGCCTTCGAAATCCCTCAACGATTCCCAGAATATTCCAAGAATAATAAAATTTTACTCTGATTACCCAGAGGAAAAAGAAGCATTTGAAGATAATAAAAGTTTTGTTAAAAATTTTGGCACACGTTTCAGTAATATTGTTGGTAATGATTACTGGGATTCCACAACCGACTATAATATCCTATGGATTCGCATATCTTCAGTCTTCCAATTGTCCAATTAAATTGTATGAGTGAAATTTGAAAAAACATTACTTAATGAGCATTAGCCAAATTAGAGAGGAAAAGTCGTCCGCGCGTGCAAAATTACGACCCGAGCCCAAGGCGAGGGTTGTAAGCACATGAGGAAGGCTTGTCTGATTCTCCTCCGGAGGGTTGAATATGATTTTTAGGTCAAAATGGTTAAAACGAAAGTGAGCGTTTTTAACCGAGTGGAGTGAGGTTAGAAGGCACGCTTTTGGTTCATAGGGGCAGAAAATTTATTTTCTTATTCTGATTACAATTAATTTTCCTTCGAAATCCGTCAATATTTCTCAACCTCGCGAGTCTTAATACCATAAATTATTTCTGTCAGTTCATTCATACCTAGAAAATATTCCGCACGTTTTCACATAATTTCAAAGTCATATTGATTTTACGGGGAGACAACTGTACGCCACCTGCCTCGCTAATTTTCCCATTTTTCCACGCGACTGGGAATGGAAATTTAAATTGGAAAAAAAATCCCAGACCGCCCACAAAGGTCAGCGTAGGACACTATTTATTCGACCAAAACCCATTAAACCTGCTTTTTGCTCCTCTTTGTTCTCTCACTCATAGGGCAGCTCATTCTCATTTTGCCTCTCTTGTTCGTATTTTTTTTTGTCAATCTTTTTTTCTCTCTCTATCGATAATCGAATGGCCCTGTACTCAACCTTTGGGTTTTCTGCCTCGTTCGTTCGGTACCTGGGCAAACAAATCTGTACCCAGCAGTTCCTATAATCTTCGGGGGATTGTCGATACGCCGGGAACATGTGGCTGTCTTCAATCGGAATGATGTTTCATTTCAATCCAGAGAGTAATGAGAAAAAAATATGATTGGCAGGTTCCAATTGTGGTGGCGATATATTACCTTGTCTGGCCTCTGCACTGAGAGAAAACTCTTCTCTCAGCAGTGAAAATTTGTTTGACGCAAACGATAAACAATTTTATTTTCACAACGAGAGAAAGGTATTTAAAGAGGCCATGAATCTCCTGTACCGAGAATTTTTCAAATTATTTTAACCACTCAAAAATCTATGGCCGAACCTATGACGTCTGAATCTACAGACATCTCAGGGATTTATCTCCCTGAATTTTAATAAATTAATGCATTTCAAATGTAAAACACTTTAGGGCTCTCAAAACCATAGTATTAAATAAATCCCCTCTCGCAGGGTTTTTTATTCACCCATAAAAACCACGATGTAAAATCCTGCTTCCAGATTCCAATAATTCGCGGACCTGAAGCTCTCAAATTCCACCTCTATTTGAATATTTCAAAATCTCCTCCATTAAATCGTACTTCATCCTCATCTCGTGTATTTGCAAATGAAAGGAAAATATTCACTCAAAACCGCATTACATATTTGCGTATGAGTATCGCATGAAAACAAACACAGTTTATCCCCACCATCATTCCCAATTCTCCAACCCGACAGCTCACAATCTTTTTCATCTTATTTATAAAACATGAAATAAGGAAATGCAGAACATCAAAGCGTGAGGATAATGCGACAAGATGCGATGGTGAACGAGATTTTCTCAGATACTGACGGAGCATCAATTCCCGAATCCTCACACTCCGTTTCTCTCTGTTCTCATCATTATCTCCAACCGACAGAGGACAGAATGAAATTACCGGCTGGTGGCATTATATTAACGTGGATCTATCGACGAAAAACCATTTTGTAATTATCCAGCAATTACCGTTGTTCCTGGGCGTTATCTGCAGCATAATCACCCGGGGGAAAGAAACGAGTGAAAAATATGTAGAAATGGATAACGATAAACGATTTGGCATACGTTTCCATTCCTTCCTTTAGCTTCAGATGTGTCTCCTTTTCCTTTCTTCAAAGCTTACCATTACAACGGTTAGAACATGTATTTGGCGAAATGCTTTGAATTCACGCGAGAGTTTCCTTCGACGACTTCAAACCTCACATCTTCCTCATTACTACCCTCAAAGTTTGTGAGAAGCTCTGAAATCAATTCTTTTGTGGCTACAAGAATCTTTTCGAAGTTCGATTGAGCTGAGGTCAGCAGATGTTTGGCGCATCTTATTTGGAACTATCGAATGGCATTAAACAGCTGACGCTTTCACATTCACACTTGTCCCTTCAAAATCTTCAAACTCAGACCCATAAATTCCCTCATAAGCAGTCAGTCAACCCACTTTCTGAAATATAGTCAGGAATATATTCGGCTGCACATTTACCATTCAGGTCATGATAATTTTCCCTCCCTACAGTCTCGAATAATTGATGAAGAAAACATCAAAAGGTCCAATAACTGTATTTCTTCAATTTTCCATTTCCTTTGACTACTTCACCCCTTAGATATTCCTCATTACTGCCCTTAAAGTTCGCCACCGGCTCCTCGGCATTGAGTTTATGCGGCTACAAGGGTATTCCTGAAGTTCAATTGAACCGAGATCAGCAGATATTTGATGCACCGTAATTGGAGACACTGAATGGCATTAAACCGCACAGTTCAACGGCTGAGCCTTCGACATTCACAGTTGTCCCTTCCAAAATCCATAAACTCAGTAACAAGTTTCCTCGTAAACGGCAAATCTCCACTCGACTTCCTAAAACCCTTGGATATTGCATTTCTCCCTCCCAACATCATGAGCACAATTTGTCGTGCTCAAATCTTTATTGAATCTTAGCTAAACCACTTTGGCAAGATCGATTGTGTCTCGTTTCCCAAAATGAGAAGGAATTAATTGGATTCTGTATTTGGCTCAAATATCTCCAACATTTACCATCACCAAACACTTTAAATGGATGACAAAGATCCGTATAGAGCATGTGCATACATATTCGTGCCACTGCTAAGCTGTACTTGTGACGGCTTAGAGTTTAAATTCTCCACGACCGACAGGCACACACACACATACATACATACACATATACACCCCACTCGGCCCCGAAACTTAGGAATATACATCACTGGGTTTCCGGATTTGAATACAGATAGGTTGACTATTCTGGAAATGCTGAGGTTATCTGGCAGACAGGCGCGAAGAGTCTTGAATTCATAAATTTATAGGACTCCTTACATTAAGCTGAGGAAAAACAATTATTTGAAACGTGACAGGTTTGATGATTACGTGAATACCTTGAGGATTAGTAATGCCAAGAGAATGTATCAAGCATAGTCATTTTCGATAATAAATCACGAATATGCTTCTGAGTGATCATTCAGCAAGCGATTTCCTTCTGAGTCTCTATTGAGTCGAATCCGATTTGCTCTCCAATCGATGGCGCGAGATTATCAACTTAGTTCAATGCTATTGTACTCATTGTTCTCCTTGTCCAACTTTTTCAGTGATTTGGACTGTCATTTCGATGAGTTCGTCGCCTCTAAGATTACTCAGGAATCTATATCACTGAATTTCGGATACTGAATAGAGATAGGTTAGGTATTTTCGAAATGCTAAGGTTATCTTTCATATAGAAACGGTGAGTCTTAAATTCATAAATCTGTAGCACTTCTCATATTAAGCTGAGGGAAAACAATTATTTGAAATGTGACGTGACGTGGGTTAGATGATTATGTGACTGGCTTGAAGGTTAGTAATGCAAGGATGGAATACCAAACGAGTGAAGAATTGCTGTGACCTTAAGAAGATACGATTACTTTTACTGAAGATTGGTAATATTCTTCTGAATGCTCACTTGCATATCATTGTCTTCTTTCGTCCATGATGTATAGATATATTATTAGATGTTCAACTTAGTTCCGTGTCACTATTTATATCATTATCCTCATCCAATTTTGTCCGTACAACTGGTGGTCCTTTCTATGATTCCATCACTCTTACGACTCCTTAGAAATCTATATCATTGGGTGTCTGGAATTGAATACAGATAGGTGCAGTATTCTAGAAATGCTAAGGTAATCTCACATACTGACCCGGAGAGTCTTGAATTCATAAATTTATAGGACTTCTTATATTGAGCCCAGGGAAAACAATCATTGCGAACGTGACGGGTTTGATGATTACATGAATACTTTGAGGATTAGTGATACAAGGATAGAATCTCAAATATATTGAGAATTGCTCTTCTCTTCAGAGGATCCAGTTCCTTCTGCTGATGAATGAACGATCTACTTCCAAAAGCTCGCGTATTATTTTTGTACCGAGGAATTGAATATCCACGTTTTGATGGCCAATTTGAAATTTCACAATTTAAAAAAATCAACACATTTCTTTGTTCACAAAAGCATGAAATTACTGAACCGAAACCAAATCTCCCTCGTTGTAATCTGTAATCCATTGTAAATCGATTTGAATGCTTCTGCCTCAACTCAATCCATTAATTTCAAGCCTAATCATTACACTATTACATCAAAGCTGTCCAGTCGGTCAATGGGCTATTACCCAGTGTTGATTGAGATGTTTAGGCATAGCACATGTGCGGAGACACGTTTGAATGGCAGTGAGCTCAATGTTGAGCGTTGCAGGCTCAGAAACGTTGAGGTCAATGACGGTCGTCAGAATGGGCCTGCACGGAGTGGACAAGTATCGACCGTCAGCCCCCCCCCCCTCCCTTGCCCTCTCTCAGCGCTACCACCCTCTAACGAACCGACTCATCCCTTTAACAAACGTATGTAGGCGGCCACAACTGAATCCCAGATCCTGGTCACTGTACGGTCATCCTGCGATCCACCGGAATATACCGGCTTCGGGTGGCATTAACAATCCCCAATGTCACAGCACACGCCATCTCAAGTGTGCACTCAAAGCCATGTGATCGCCCTGCATCTTCCGGGCCCTACCAATTGTCCGTTGAGGCTACTTCGTCTTCGTGTGCACAAGACGTTCAATTGAACCACCTCATGCTTTGAGAGATCGAATACCTAACCGAAGGGCTGATGCATATCGATAGAAGAAGTTACTTCTGCTGAAAAATTTGATTGTCACAAAAGGCTTCCCTAAAAGAACAATATTTCTTGTGGTATCCAATCGGTGCTCGAGTGAGATCTATTTTTTTGTTTTTTTCATCATTCTTTTCCCTGCTTTTACTTTATATATCTTTGCAGTTTTGAAAATTGAATTGAAGTTTTGCCTTCGGTTTTTGGATTATTTTTTTTTCTTACTTTCACCATATATGTTATCAATCTGTTCAGTCTTGAACCTTGACGAATGTGAACTATTTGCGTGAAATCAATTTTTTTGTCCCAGAATCATTCATTTTTGTTCTTTTACCTCGCGTGTTATTAATCATTTAAGTTTCTCCATTTGCACCAATTGTAGTGACCTTGATAACTGCCAAAATCATCTGCAGTAGATTTCTTGATAAATCACTCAGGATGATTCATCATCGTTAGATTGTGATAAATCGACTCACTCACTTCCACTTCTTTAACCTCTGAAGTCGAATAATCAAGTTCGATCATATTCTCGACTTGCACTAAACAACAGAGACCGACCATCTGGTCTTGTTGGAAATCTGCAGACGTCAGCGTCCGCTCTTAACTCTCACAGAACAATTGAGCTCGGATTCGCATGAAAATCCGCTTAACATCGCGAGAAGAAAATGAATTTTCCAATGGCCCAGTTGGAGTAAGCTTGAAACATCTAGTAGAATTTTAACCGTCATTTAAGAAGAAAACATTTCCCAGCGAGTCAGAAGTGTCTGAAGATCCTAGAAATGTTTGCAAGCAAATTCTGTTGCGTTTACTCTACAAGTTTCATACGGTATGTAGGTGGAATCCCAAATGGGCTTTGAACTCGCTACCTCTGGATCACTGGACTGATGCTCTTACCATTCGAGCCATCGGGAGACATCTCCTTCCGGTATCATCCGGATCTCTGAGATATATTCAATAAGTGTTCTTTGCATAACCTCTCGAAGTCTATTTGCTTTGGCCAAAGTAAACCAACGGGCAAAGCTAATAAAAGAATTTCAATGAAGAACGAAAAATCCCAAAATACAATTTAATCTTCGAAGCTACAAGTTGAGAAACCGAGGGAATTGATCTCGTAAATAAGTTGGCTCAACCGACTATTTCGAATGCCATATTCTTCTCAACTCTTAGCTGATCTAATAAGAAAATCTTAAAATACCAAAACGCGACACAACCCAGCCTCAATTACCATTCCATCACTCTCTCAGTAACAAGAACAAAGGAAATGATAAATTGTCACCTCCATTAACGCCCCCGAATAGCCCTTCAATACTCCCTCAATAATTCCATAACCAGCCGAGAGAAATAACTCGACCATAATGAATAAAGTCACGACTTCAATCTCTCCCCTTGCAGCATACCCCAGAGATGAAACGACAAGTGGTTATCTGGCTTTTAGGGCAGACATTGTGAGGGCCCTCGAAAGAGTGTGTGCTGACATTCAGCCTCAATGCTGAATCTCGAAAAGGGAGAATGCAAGACCGAAGGCAAATAATCCCAGGCTCTTTCTCACAGAATGCCAACGCAGTCCCTCTCTCGGGTAGAGAGACATCAGTGGAAGGGTCGAGAATCGGGCATGTCGAATGCCTCTGTAGCCTAATCCCCTATCCCCTTTTGCTCTCCCCCCTCTTTCCCCCGGGTAATCGATAAGAGGATTGCCCCCAGGGAAATGTATCACATCCTCTCCTCTTCTCCCCCTCGCCACTATTCGTATTTCTTCTTTGTCCAACAGGTTCAGTTCTCAGTTGAATTTTCCATTTTATTGTGGATCCGTCTGTGCAAAGAATGACACATGAGGACTTGGAAAAAACTTGGAAAAACTTGGATTTACACTGGACAGAGAGTAACCAGCCAGTGAGACACCATCAAAGCCAGCGACTGCGCGGGAAACAATATAACGACGCTTAGTAGCTCTCGGGCTTTTATCCTCCATCCCGTCATCCTCCTCTTTTCTTCACTTTGCTTTTCTTCTCCTGCACCCTATGTACCATCACTTTGGCGCAAGCCACTTCATGTCCATCTACACCAGCATCTCAATGCCCTGTGGGGAGTAACATTTCACGAATGAATATTTACCAAAGAAGTATCCCCAACCATTTGATGAACCTTCGATCTTTCGTTATTTGTTTTGAGATTATTTTTCTTTCCTCTGACAACAATGGCGAAGATAAGGTGAATTTTGCTGGTAGAGGTGACGAGTAATTTACGGAACAGTGACACTGGATGCCATTGAGGGGAAACCATGAATTTTCAATGAATCATGAATATTCAGTACCAAATTATACAGAATTTTTGAATAATTCCAAATTCGAGAATATATTTACAAAAATTTTCCGGGGTTGTGTGATTTTGAGGAGATAATGAAACAGAAAATGACAGTTCCCGTACATTTTTTTTTGTTTGCACTAAAACCTGACTTTCAGCTTATGCAATTTCAATGAAAGTTGAATATTATATTCAGTAAATTCTTCGGAAAAAAAAAACGAGGCGAAATTATCGAGAAACGTGCGGCCAATTACGAAACACCAACAGACGATCGGAAATTGAGAAATAAAAAAGAGATATCGAAAAACAAACAATTATTCCACCAATTGAAATACATTCAAAAATACGAGAAAATGAAGGATTCAAATAATAATTGACATTTCTTAAATAAATACCAAATACCAAATAGATCTCCTGAAATGACAAAAGTCATGCATTTCAACTGAACTAAGTTAGAAAAATGATCATTAAACATTCCCGGACACACGAAACCCCATAATTTCTCTCCCTAAACCGAATTCGACGTCCCTCCCCTTAAAATCCTACTTAACTATCCATAAAATTTCCGATTACTCCCACCAGTTAAGCCGATAAATAGCTAAGAAATAAAAATTGACACCTACAAATAGCCCAACCGTTTACTCTAAACGCCATCGACCCCCTTCACTCACTCATTCTCACCATGAAAAAAAAAAAAACTTTGCAATTCCAACTGGCGTGATAAATAATTCCCCTTCCGCACGTACCCCAGGACTATCGCATCCCGAGGACCGTCCGAATTTGCGATTCAGCTCCTTCCAGACTCGCACGAAACCAGCGGTGGTAAAGTAGTGAATTTACGAGGGCCATTCGCGCGACATTATTCCCGCGTCTCCGTCCCGTACATAACGTCCAAAGCCCCCGGAAGGTGTACCAAAAGGACTTTGAACCTCGGTTTGTCCTGTAAGTAAAGGAATATCCCGGGTCCGGGTGGATTGTAACGTACGCTTGTACCACGTGAATTTCCCATTTCCGAGTTTTCCTAGCCGATCGAGAATCGAATATCGATGGCCACCATTTTGTCTTCTGCGGGCAACATTGTACAAGTACCTGTGCTGTATAAGCCCAATGGCAGAGGTATTTCGTGAATCTTGTGAATCCAGACGAAAGTATTTCAGACAAAAGTGATGTCAGCCATTCTCAGATAAAAGAGACCACTTTGTTTTTTTTTTGCTAGTCTTTACCCCGTGAAGAATGTGATATGCCATTTCGTATATATTTTTCACCCGGGGCACGGTTTGAAAAATCCAACTCCAGCGAAAGAATGCACTTTGTGTAATTTCATTCTGTATTCCTACAGAGCGTAATTAATTCCGTGAGAGCAAATGGTTTTCCGATTTGCCTGAATACAAGTTGTCCAGGGTAAGGGTAATACAAAGTTTCTGGGCAATATGGGAGTTCTTGGTGCAGAAAAATATTTGGTGAATTTTGAGAATTGGGGGGGGGGGACAACAATAATTAGTCAATGATTAATTGCAAAGAAGGGAGTTATTGAGGACTTGACTGCAAGTGACTGACAAGATTTCTGAATGAGTTGGAGATGGAGAGTTCTTGCGAAATTCTACTGTTGAAATTTTTTTACTGAAATTTTTAAGAGGCGCGTCAGAGTTCCCGTGATAATTTCACCTTATGACCTGAAGTAATAACAATTGCGGAGGTTATAAAAATCGAAACTGCAAATTTCATTAGATCGTCTGCTTTTGTGCCCTCTAGGAACGTCATATATGGCGTTTATCTCTGTTCATATATGCGCATTAAAGTCGAGAGAAATGGCGTACAATCTAGGTAAACGGGAGGCGAAATCTCTAGTAGAAATTGATCTAAATTCCACGACATTGAGTTAAACGTCTATAACATAAACTTTGAGAAGGGAAAATGTTCTCCCCATATAATGTTAAAAATGTTCTCCCCATATAATGTTAAAGCCTTACTCAGCATGCCCAATGAAGAGGTCGTGATGACATCTGCTTTTTTTTTTCAATTATTACCATTACTATTTATCTAGAGAAAAAAATCTGAACTGAGTTTTTATTCATATATGGCGGAGTAGACCTGTTGGCTTAAATGCCCAGCATATCCACTAGGGACGGCATTTCCGGAGATGTTTTTTTAACGAAAGATAAAAATTGTGTTTTATAAAAAAAAATGGCAGGAAAAAAAAACTAAGTGATATTTTTTCAAAGATCCACAGGGGGCGCCTCGACCAACAAAGACTGATGTTTACAATAAATATTTTCAGTGAAAACGCCTATTTTTGGTAAGCCGTGGTGCACCCCCTGTGGATCTCCAGTGAAATGCCGTTGTTGTTTATTTCATAGGAACTTCGTGAAATTGAGATTGCAGAGAATTTTCGGTAAAATGGATTGAGCGTTTGTGGATTTATCCAAGTACTTCTGAACGCCCGCAGGTCTTTTGGAATTTCCCACTTTGCCTGAGCATTTCACTTCTATAAATCAAAAGGAGAAAACCTAGGGACCCATTCTTGCCAACAGTAGGACCCACGATTACCATCCACGATTTATTCGGCTTACCAGGAGATGATTCCCTGGATTCCGAAGAATGTCTCCCATTTCTCATAAGAAATTTTCAGTTACTTACCTAGAACAGAAAAGATAAATAGAAATTAATTTAAAGCGTCAGTCAAAAAAAAAACAGCTTAGATAAAAATCGTTCACTCTTCCCCAAGACATTTGTTAATTCTCAGTCCAAGTCTAGGCCTCGGGTTCAGAGATTTAAACACGCGTCAACATAAATTTTCGAACAAAATATTTTTTGTGCCAGCCAAAGGAAGATCCTGGATGATTCATGAATAAAACATTTGAATTAGGATCGCCATTTTCATCGAGTAGATTAAATCCTGAATCTAGGCCAAGTGACAGCCTTTCCATTCAGATAAACCATCAGAATTCCCAGATGACTTCCTGACTCCAGCATCTCCACTTCGATTACGCCTAACCCCACTCCAGTAACGATCTTCACCGATACATTTTCACATTCGAGCTTAATCGATTTTCTCTTATACAATTTCATTTCGCTCCCCCCTCCAATCATAATACCCATAATGATGATCACAGCATTAGGACCATCACGCGAAGACCTCTAATAAATCAATGAAAACCATTTTTTCCATTTTCCATTTTCCTCGCTTCGCTCGTGCTGCAAATGTCGGGGCAGGCATCAATATATCGTTTGATGCACATACGCAGTTAGTCCGTACTTTCGACCGGCTATGAAGAGAAATAGTATACACTACACGGACAGATTGTTGAAATCCCTGAACAGCGCATCATGATACCCGAGGCGAAGCCTGCACGCGCAGTGCAGGAAATTCAACTTTCTGCCCTTGTAGTGTAATATACTATTACTTAAACTACCGGAATTTTTTCGACGGTCTGACGTCACCCTCAGACAACTGGACAGACACAGTCGCGCGGATACCGAGGAATTAACCGCCTCCCGAATAATTCCGGATCGTGACGAATTTTTCTCACGTCTTGTTATTCAAGCAATTTTTACCTGGCCATACAAACTAACGCTTCGGCGAATAAAACCAGTTATTTGTTTAATCGCCTAGTAGTGATTTGTTACTCCCGACAACCACGACGAATCCTATATTAAGATATTTGTTAAATCTAAGTCTAAGTCTTTCTTTGGGTCTCAAATTGACAAATGTAAATTATTCTTGAGACATTTCTTAAACCTAAGTCTAAGTCTTTCTTTGGGTCTCAAGTTGACAATTGACAAATGTAAACATGCGTTGACATATGAAATTGTTCTCGTTTTCGAGGCGAAAAATAGAGAGAAGAGGGGGGGACGGGGGGAGAAGTCGAGTGGATGAAAAGTGCCGTCATTTAGATCAATGAGCGTCGATAATGGACAATTGCCAAGGAATCGTGCGGCACGTGGGTAATGCTGAAATGAAAGTAATCACGATGTTCACAGGCAATGGCCCACTACCATTTGACTATCGTCCTTATCTCAGCGAAATGCCTGGTGGTGGTGATAAATTGCAGTATTTCATATTTTTGCGAGGTAAGAAGCCACGGGCTTTCCGTAGAAATTGTATATTTAAAGACGTCACTTTACGAGGAGGAAACATATGACATAGGGAAAGATGGCAAATGACCGCAAGACATTTTCACCTTCCTATCGCGCTATTTTTTTTTTTATCTCCGCTTCTACATCGAGGACTCCCTCGCCTTCGTGAGAGTATGAAAAGGACCCGTCGCACTCGATTTCCGGTGGCGCCCCAGTGCAAATCCATTTATCGACTGTCACCCGTGTTTATTTATTAAAGTCCACCGCCAGAGTGACCCTGCAACGAGCGTTACACTGTACCCCTCACGTATACAGTGGTATTAAACTGGGCGGATGTCCGCTGGAACTAAATCAACGACTCGGTCGCCCGGAACGATTGTAAATATTGAACTTCTCGTTTTTATCCCACAAATGGACCTTAAATTCAAGGTTTTTAGGTGGGAGTTGAATAAATAACGGTTGACTCTATTGGGGTTTAATTGGGTTCATTTCTCATTGGGGGAGGGAATTAATTTAGCTGGGAGCGATAGTAAATACTCGGGATAAACTAATGTCTGATAGTTCTCAGCAATGGGAGCTTTAAGATTCAAAAAAGTCTTTTTGCTTTTTGCATTCATCTGAGAGAATGTTTCATTAGTATCCTAAAATATTATGGGTAGTTTTAAAATATAATTAATATATTAATATATTTTAATGGTTTAGTGGACTTGGGATAAACAAAGAGGATAGATTAACTGCCGTCGGGAAACTGCATGAGAATGAAAATGCTCATTTGGTCGGATTGTTCTCAAATTTTTCTGAGACAATTTCGTAGGAAAATTTAGAGATGGAAATTATCAAAGTTTCTAATGCCGTCTTGATGGTTTACTAAAAACTGAAATCTAAATTATTTTTAATTACTCAGAATTTATGAAATAGATGAATCCACCGAAACTGATACACTCGAAGTTACAAAATTAATGTCCAAAATACAAAATTTTAAACCTTTGGTTTATAAAATAGAGACAGTAATTGCGCTGAACAAATTATATTAAAACGTTAGATAATTTTTCTAGTGAAAAGAGAACAAATTCTGGGGTTTGGTGCAGATGGTAACATCGCCCACCAATTTTTCAGAAATGTAATAAATGCAATTTAGTGGTCTTAAAATTCATTAGGGTCTTTCTTCTCAATCCCTTTACATTAAGTTTATAACCTTTTAGCCAGTAATTAAGTTGGTCTGGAATGAGTTTAACAGTCTAGAGTGGTAAAGTATCTATTTTCAACAAAATTAAATAAAATGATCTGCCGTCGACCTCTCGGAAAGCAGCACGTCACAATATTTACTGGCTAACAAAATCAATTGCCTGAATTTCAGAAATTTTCTGAATATATTTTTCATACATTAAATATATCTAAATACCGACGGCAGTGGTCGTGCGGTTAGAGTGCTAGTCTGGCATGCCGATGACCCGGGTTCGCTTGCCGTCACCGGCAGTCAAAATTTGTAAAAATTTGTAGCACTCTGATCTCAGAATTCACTGCCGAGCGGTAGTCTCGTAACAGAGACGACTGTACCTGGCCAAGGTCTTCCCCTCAGGGTGAGGTTTTTCCTTGGTCCTTGGCGAATGCGGTACAGCAGGATCGGGGATGGGAAGGGTAAATACGTAAAAGCCCGAAAGGGTATACGTGAGGACAGGAAATTTTTTTTTTATATCTAAATAAAATGGAGATATATCGGAATTCCATAAATCTCAAAGTCCTTACACATCACGTGATCATCACACCTTTAAGGGCATCATGTGAAAATCTCCAATAAATTAACGAAAATCATTTTTACATTTTTTTATCTAATGAAAAAAATCTTTCACAAAATTTTATGACGAACTCGTTATGGCAACTCGATTTAATTACCGGCACTTCCATTTTTTTTTTCTTAAACAAACGAACAAATTTATTTATTCCTAACAACCAATTTAATAAAAGAAAAAATGCGAAAAAAATTTTATTGGAATTATTTGAAGAGTAAAATAATTATTTTCGTTTGACTCAAATAAGTTATTTTTCTGTCAAACGAACTAAGTCGATTTTCCACTAGTTTCCCACTGGGGACATGAAAATAATGAAAAAGGGAGACGATAGGGGCCCCTGGTGTCGCGGCGAGGTGATAGAGCGTTCACAAGGATTCCTCTTAATTTTCATCACAGCCCACTGTGCATACTAAACTCCCATGTCTCCTCACAACGCAGCCAAAAGTTTCTCGATTAACGCACTCGTGAGTGCAAGACTAATTCACCCCCTCCATCAACGAAGTGGTCCACAGGTATAACGTGCGCTCATACTCTGAGTGAAGTCATAAACTGAATTTTTTTTTTACGAGTACAGAAGCATTTGAGGATCGTTAAGTGCATTGGCACTCTCCTCTGTAATGATGTAATGAGTTCTTCGGGCCGCATCCACTTTCAACATTTTTAGAATTACCCTTTTTTTTTTTCTTTTTTGCGTTCCATTGCCGTGGTTCCATTACCTCAGAGTTAATTTCAAACTGCGTCAGAATTATGAGGATATTCTGGGGGATGAAAAATGTCGAAAAAGGAACTTCCGGTCTTAAGTATCAGTTGAATTTTATACAATTCGTGCTTTGATCCTTTGGAGCTCTCCAAAATAATTTGATAGACAGCATAAAAAATTGGTAAAATAAGCTGTGGTAAACTAAAATGTCAGTAGAAGTGAATAAGCCAATGTATCAAAAGCCAATGAGATGATGAAAATTTTACGGAAATATTTCAGAAGAAAACCAATTAAATAAACCAAAATTCAGAAATGAATTTTGCGATGACGTCTTTCTTGGGGGATGCACGACCGCTGAAAGACCCTTATTAATTTTCAATTACGATTTGTAACTAGATTTTTCTCCATTGAGTTAACAAGAGCTACAGAATCAAATAATTTATTTACCACATCAATTTTTATTCAAATGCAAAACTCTTAAAATAAAAATTAAAAAATTAGAATATCGAGTACTACGAAGTTTTTGCGGGTCTCAATCTCCTGGGATATTATTTTTGAGGCCCCAAGGGAATCAACGAGGAAAATAAAATTCATCATAAAATATCACTCACGTGAATTTGAATTTATGCAGATGTTACGATGAAAATTCCCCGTAATCTCCAAACTGGGTTACAAACTAAATTCCAACCCTCATGACTCATCAACCTTTTACGGCAACTGCTCAATTAGATATACGAGACGGTTTCCATTACGTCCCCTTACCTTCTAGAGGTATATAAATTTATTAAAATTATCAATAAAGAATACCGTTGGAAAAAATAGTGCACGTCATCAGACCATTATAGCATTTTCTGACGTATGAGAGTGTACCCTGGAATCCGAGGGTGACTCCGTTACTGGTCTAGAATTCCATAATTATGTACAACCCTGCCTAATGATCACAACTGAAATAATGTGTATTGACAAAAACAAAAAAAAAAACAAAAATAGCCAAACTAAAAATATGAGCAACTAAAATTGTAGGGTTACACTTTTTTTACATCGCTTTTCCCCAGCTCCACTTTTGTTCAAACTTCATCAGACTTGTGAGGATATTCTGAGCCAAGAAATAATCCAGAATAAAGAGCATTGAAATAGCCAGACAAAATGTAACTTCTGGTGTCGATTTGACGCTTAAATTTTGCACAATTCGTTTGACCCCGTCGAATTCTTCAAAATAATATAACAGACGAATGAAAAAATAAGTGGAACGAGCTGAAGTGGAGTACAACTTGACTCGCAATGAGTGAAAAACATTTAGGGAAGCGGGGAAATGGCAAAAATGTCGGGCTAAAACCCCCCTCAATTGTTGAAAGCCGCGCGCTTGAATTTTGAACAAAACGAAAAAAAAATAAAAAGCAGCAGAAAACTGACGGCAAGGGTTAGACAGGTGATAGGGGCGGGGAAGTGTACATGCCCTGGGGAGGCTGGTTGAGCTGAGATTGTAATTATACAGGCTTCTAAGTACAACGTAGGAGACAACTGGGTGCACAACCATTCGTCACTGAGTTACCAGTGT
>JAPYZM010003092.1:0-23276 GCA_030522845.1 Psyttalia concolor
TATTTCCCTCATGTTTACCTGCGTATCAACGATCGGGAGAAGCACAAAAATCTCTGGCGCTGCGCCCTCGGCCTTTTAAACTACAAACCTTCTGCTTCTCGTTGATGCGCAAGAAAAACCACGAGGGTCATATCCGATAATTTCGGAGGTCTCGTGGAATTATTACTAAAAATTTATCTTCAGGAGTGTCTCCCGACACGAAGAGTGAGTAATGTACTGATGGCAATGGTCGAGTGGTTAGAGCGTCAGATTAGTCAGATTCTGAGAGCCCAGCAATTGGCTATATAGTTCAAAACTCCCACGATTCTTTTATACATATTTTTTAAAACTATTGTTTTTTTTATTATATATAATAAAACCATTGTTAAACAATGAACCTCCCGGGTTCGCTTCCGGGCGTCAATTTTTCTGGCGTTTCTAATTTCTCGGTTTCATTGTTGAGTGGAAGTCTCGTAAAAGAGACAACTTTACCAGGCCAAGGCGTTCCCCTCAGGATGAGGTTCCTTGGCCCTTGGCGAAGGCGGTGCAGAGGGGTTCGGGTTGGGGAACAATTCGTAAAAACTCGAAAGGTTATGCGAAGACAGGAATCGAGTGAGTAATGAGCCGACAAAAATATTCAAAATGCTGTGTTTAACGGTCTCGACACCAGGAAATGCTACCGTTTGAAGCAGTACCCCCTTAATCCCTGATTACAGGCCTTCAGTGTTGTGCACATACGACTGATTGGATGGTATAGTTAGTCGCATGTATGGTCATCGAGACGATCGGTCTCGTTTATGAATAAGTCAGCAGGTTGTTAATACCGCTAACCAACTGCGGCGTGTAGAGCCCTGAGTACCTACATACCCACTCAGTCTGTGCACTGGGGTCTTATCGCATGCCTCAGAGTACTTTACTGGGCTATTATTCACGTCAGCATGACGAAGGATCACACGATCTAGCAATTTAATCGTGTGGGGAATTGTGCGGGGGTAATCGCTGAGTTTACTCCCGGGGGGAAATTGTGTTTGCATTATTTTGGAGAGAAATTCACATACAATTTGATCGGCAATATTCCATTATTCAAAGTGGCTACAGGTTTCATTTAAAAATATTAGATTTTTGAATTGGATTTTTTTAGTTCGTGGTTTGGTTTGATTCTTATTTTATGAATATAATTATTGCAAAATGAAAATATACTCTCTTTTTGTAAAAAGTAGTACATAATATTCAATTTAATGCGCAATATTTTTTAAACGCTCGTTATTACTTCTAATGCAGACGATAATTCGAGTTTCATGAACCCTGAAAAGCTTCTGTAACATTCTCGTTCCGCACTGGGTGCAGTGAAAACAGCAATTACTTGTCAATGAAAAGCCTTCGTATCTTATGTATAATAAATATTGTGCCATTGGGCCGAAGTGAGCCTCGTTTCGATCGATTTGATCGCGATTTTGATAGTAAAAATTCATATTAAAATTTTTTTTTGTATGGAATCGAGAACAAATGGTTTGGAAAATAATGAACAATCATCGTCTTGCGACCGCTTTTGTTACCTTATGTATTTTTTGCCCTGCATGCGCGTTATAGACCGCATAAGTATAGCAATATACTAAAATTAGTCTAGCGACGAGCTCCCGTATACCTGTACTACGTGAGAATGGTCACAGGTACAAAAAATAATGCGGTACAGCAACAACAACAACAACGCAAACGAAAATCATGCAAGTTGGAAAATAGTGATTTTCTATAAAAATAGATTTTGAAAATTATTTTGTAATATCACAAAATTATCAGTTGAATACTGAGTTCGTGGAATGCACGGAAAGAATTATTCCATAAAAATTACTAGAAAAAAGACTTAAAAATTACGCGGCAAAACGTAATCTGGGAGCGAAGTGGAATTCAAAATGATGTGTCAGCCGTCACATAAATTTTACGTTTCGTAAAAATTACTCGTCCGTCCGACGCTTCACAACTAGTTAACAACACGTTTCACAGAAATTTTTAAACATTCCAGAAATGTTATATCCTGAGGTGGGATGAATCTCGAAATTTCTATTAGATTTTACAACGTCGAGAAAAATTACGTGACTTTGGAATTTTTTCAGTAACAGACCGGAAAATTTACAGATCATTCCAGATTTATCCCCTTTAATTCCTATAAAAATTGACTGGAAGCGATTCACATCAGCACATTACGTGGGGTGCATAATAGGTTCCGTCATTTTTAATGGAATTTCATGTCACGCATTGATGTGAATTATTCATTTATTTATCTGTGCAGTCTCACTATGGCATTATGTGCGTTTCTTCAGGATTAAATAAGGACAATCTTCGGATTCTCCATTGAGAGATCTCATATTGGACGAGAACGGTGGATTCATACGTATGGAGAGGAATGCCATCGCGTGCGCATCTGTTTGTAAACATTAAACGCGTCGAACCACTGTTTGAATACCGTTGCCGGATGGAATATTACCTTCTTCATGCAATTTTCATTCTGTTCTCAGAATCATAACGCAACGGGGAGAGATGAGATGAAAAAAGTGGAATAATGAGAAACGAAAAGAAAACTTTAAAGAGAACAAGTGGAAATATTTTAGTTGATAGTTTGTCCTTATACAGCAGTATTTCAAATAATTAGTCCGCTGTAACTATGTCACATGTTTATTTAGATATTGAATTAATTGATACGGAATTTTATTTAAAAATCTAGGAAATTCACTAGAATAAATTCTGTAGGGTTTGACCGATTAAAAAATTTCGCGGTCGTCTGTGCATTTTTTTTTTCGATAGAAAAAGTTCTACCGAAAAAACCAATGCAATTCGATTTTTATAAAAAGTTAAAACAAATTCAATTACAATATTTTCTACAGATTTGTTTCATGAGAAATCACCAGGAGCAACCCCTAAAGAAAATAAAATGATACTCACCGTTTATGCACATCGAACCGGTCTTCATGCACCGAAGATCCTCCTCTTGCTCTCGACATTCGTCGGGTGGCAGTGACAGCCCGTCCATTAGACTCGCCTGACCACCCCCAGATCACCAAAAACAAAGAAAAAAAAAACAATATACAATAAATTCCGAAGCGAACAAAACAAGTCCCCGCATCAAAACTAAAAACATTAATTTCAACGACAATTAATGAGTCTCTACAGGCATCTCATTACCTCCGATCAATCCTTCCTAATAGCCTCCAATGACTCCACCGTTACTCAATAGCAATTCTAAGCCGAGAATGACTCCGCCAATTTTCCAATTACTCTCGTTGATTTATTCTCATTACATCAGAGTCATTATCAGTCAACTTGAAAAGCTTCTGCATCTCTCAAAGATATCTTTCGCATTCGTCTCAAATGAGTGGCGCTTCTCCACTATAAAATCCAATTTTTTCCGTCAATACCAGCTTCTTTATTTTTTGATGAGACAAATAATGACAATTTGACAATTACCCCACCAGTTTTTAGGAATTCAATTCTGCTGTTTCTAGGGTGAAGAGGATTTTTTTGTATTTTACTTTTGAGCTGTATTTTTTCTTTTATTTTTACAGTTTAGTCGTTTTTATTTTTGACGACTCGATGATTTTTGACAGCTGATTATAATCCCTCTGGGGAACAGTGATAGTGGATGTCTGAAATTATACTGAGGCTGGATACCCAAGAACGCCCCCGATGTGGCTCGCTTTCCCATGCCACACTTGGTACTACTTCCTCGTATTTAATAGGTGGGGGTTTTAATCCCTTCTTTCGCACTGTCCTAGAGCATCCCGGTATTGCCCCCCTACCACCCGAGGCTCCTCGGATATACGAGACTCTTGAATTTGTTTTCCCACGAGTCACTGAGTGGGCTGGAGGATTCACTCGCATTGTGACGATTTCGAGTGCTCCAGGCGAATGGGTTGAGTAGTATCTCATGTTTTATGGTAAAATGTCAGGTGACAATGGACTTGAGACTTAAGACTTTTGGCCTCGTTCTCGGGGTTGAATGGTCATTCAATGCGTTTTATTTTTTTTTTGTTTTCAGGAAGCGATAATTATTGTCGTTCGGAAGAATAGATAGTGTCAGAAAATTGGGCCATTGTGATTGGAGATGAAAAATTACTGTAATTTTTGCCATTGCGACGTATGAAAAAAAAAATCACAGTAACAGCTATAAAAAGAGAGCGGAATAATTTGTCATGAGTTTATCAAAAATAGTTATCTCTTCTAATGAAACCATGTAACGTTTTTATATCATATACCGAGAACAACGAAGAAGTTATCAAACAGGTCTGCTGCGAGGCAACAAAATTGTTAATAGAAAATTACCAAAAAGATGAATTAGATTTTAGATTCACATTATATGCCTAATTAACTATTCTATTTTCAGTGACACTGAGGAGGGGCAAGAAGAACTATACAATTAGCCAATGAAGAATGAAGTTTTGCATTCCCAAATCATTGCTGAGAGGATAAAATAATTAGAGGAAACGAATCGAAATTCGTATTTGTTCTAATTATGGTAATGCTACAAAAATTAATAAATAATAACTCAAATCGTGCGACTCTCATGATTTGAAATGTAATGACTTAATCTCTCTGCATTGCCAGAGAGAGATTCAGATTTTCCGAGCACTGGAACCTAAATTATTCAGATCACGTTGGTTCTGTTGTGGGTGAGTGTGCCCATGCATCAGCCAGTTAATTCCTCTCCTGAGCCTCACACTACAATAATTGCACGTAACAATTAGACGTACGGTAAATCTGCACGTGCATATGAGTTTCTCAGAAGGTCACTTTTTGCGTCGTTGAACGGATTAGCCGGGAATTGAGATAGTGGAGTAGGGAAGGCAAATCCCAAGAGACAGAACGAGTGTTTCTTTTCAACAGCAAAAATGAATAAATGTCTTTATCCATCATCTCATTGTGTTTCAGTTAGTAAGAAATGAATACTCTTTTTCTTATCGCGGACTTAATTAAAGTGACATTAAGAAATTACCGAGGTGAGTTAATTCTATTGTGGCAGAGATCTCTCTTTTCTCAATTCTCCCTGACAAAATGCGGATTTATTCGATTTTATAGCTGGGAAGCAGTCGCAAAATGGCAAATTAATTCGTCGTTTTCAGTGCCATTTATTAATCGATTAATGGATTAATTAGAATACTCAGTATTTTTGGAATAAGCACTGAATTCATCATTCATACTGACACTGAAGTAATTAGTTCGGCAAGAATCCAAAAATTAAATGGCAAGAATTGAAGAGCTGTCACTGCAATGTAAAAAAATTACAAAGATGAAACGTCTTAATCAACGTCAAGGTAATCGACAAAACTGGGGCAATTGACCGGAAATCGAGTCCTCGACTGAAGATCATTGAGGCTGTAACTCTTATAAAAATCCTCTACCACTGGAAGTTTCAGATTAACTGCATAACGGACGAGCAATATAATCCTCCATGCTAATGAGACTCGTCATCTCAACTGTTGTAACGGGTTCAATTCTCAAACGGAAACCCATTGTTACAAGGGTATGATACAAATGTGACGATTACACTTTTCTGTTTTACCGAGTCACTGTCACATTTCGGTGATTTTTTGTCCCATCGGAATATTTTTTTGTAAAGTCCATTAGCGGTAGGTTTTTTTGGCGTCATCCGGTGTGTGGTAATTGCGTTGGGGTTCCAAGAGGTTTTCCTGTCATGGATGTTAAGAGGTGGTTAGGAAGGAAAAGGGGAGAGGGAAGGTCGTTAGTTTTGGAATTTCCAAATGGAAAAGATGAGATGTTATTCATTGGTAAAATCACTGAGTCACTCTAGCACTCGAAGCACATGAAACCATATTTTTGTGGAATTTTCAATTGTCCAGAGATGTCCTCTCTTCCTATTTAATTAAGTGCTTACTGGTGTCGAAGACTTTCATCATTAACTGAAGTCATTAATCCAATCAGAGTGCCCTCTGGCATGAGCGATTCTTTTCGTAATCTGTGTATCAAAAATGGCATTATCTGATAAAGTTACCATTCACCATCGGTCCAGGTAAATAAGATCAATAAACATAACGCCTCATTCTGCTTTTCCTCAACTTCATTTATTTACACTCACAATATATTATATCACTGTTATAATTATACTCCTCAAAGATTTACACGTAACGACTACAATCGTATTCTCTCCTCTCCGTTTTCCCTCCATTAACTTTACGTCTCCTTAATTGCTAATTACGAAAGAAATTTACGTGTCAGTCAGTTAAACATTGTTCACCGATGATTCTACCGAAAAAAATCATTTATTCGCACGCTCGACAGTCGGATTATACATTGATTTACAAAAATTATAATTAAAGCAGAAAATTCCGAAAATATGTTCGTAGTAACATGTAATCGTGGAATTATTTCGTTAACCATTGACTCTAAGTGAAAATATCAAAGAACATTTTTCACATGAAATGTCAGTACCTTAAAAAAAGGTCCAGAGGTATTTTCTCCTCAAGCCATTCGTTTCCGAGACATGTGAAGAATGAATGCAAATAGAAAAAAAAATGACTTTATTACTTCATAAACAACAATCTTCATCAATTAATTATTGCACTGGCAAGAACATTCACCTCCTGCTCTCTCCAATCCGACTGTCCCCTCAGTTGTAATTCTTTTCCACTTCAAATTTTCATATTTTCCTATTAAAGTTTCTCATCATCAGCATAATAAATCCCCCAGGAATACATACAAAATATTCAACGAAGGAAATTTACCATCGACACGTCATGTCATCATCAAATTCATTAAAAAAGTGCATAAAAACACGTGCATAAAACGAGGAGAATTTAAATAAATGCCATCTGCACCTAATCATTACCAGAGTGAACAACAAAAGACACATTGGAAGAAAGAAAAAAAATCGCGAATAAACTCGAAGAAACTCCGGACGGCAATTCTTCTATTTCCTTATTTTCGTATTTTTCCACTGAAAAAATTTTATTATGGCTGATTCGCGGGATTCAATCGGACTGACAATATTCAGAAGCAGAGAATACAATTATCGTAATAAATTGAAATTCGATGTAACAATATTCATCATTGGAACAAGAATTAACAAGAAGTATTATTTGACAAGGAAAATTGTTTAAAAAGAATGGTTCTTTGTAAAATGAAGATTGAAATATGTACAGGGTATTAGCGACTATTCGACGCTCCCCTCGACGGAAAACGAATCGTAAATACAAATTAATTACTGTAATTTAATACAAATGAATTTCCTTGATTCTGTACAAAGATAATAAAATTGAAAGAATCCAAAGTATTCGCCTAATAAAACTGGACACAGTTATCAATTTTGTAATCATCATCTCCAAAACGGAATTTTACTTTGAAGAATAATCAATTAAAATGTAGAATCGATTAATTAATTAATTAATTGTTCATTATCTCTTCAACGATAATATCCAAAACTTCTACTATGATCAAGAAAAGTAATCAATTGTAGCAGTGTTTTTTTCCTTATGGGGCATTCCATGCTAATTTTAGCGAATAAGTGGTAGAACACTTTTTTCATTCTAAATAAGAGCAAGTTTCCGCGCACGAAATGAAGTTTAAATAGTTAAATTTACTAGTGATTTATTAAACAAATAAAACAGTTTTCTCCTAATAATGAATTTTAGATTGGTAAGATCGCATCAAATTGAACCAATTGATAAATGTCCGTGGTCGGTGAATCTAACTCCTTCCTATTTTTTCTTTAATTACTTTTTTTTTCTTTGTAATTCGTGATCAACTTATATTTCTTATTAATCCATACGATCATTGAATTCACAGATATAATCAGATATGTTCATTCTCCAGATAGAGAGAATCTCCACTGGGGGGAGTTACCGCCCTACAGGTACAGCGGCGCTGTCCCTGACCGCAGGATATAAAAAAACTCAATAGCTCGAGAATTACTGAAGATTAGCAAATGCCTTTTTTACAGGCAATTCTGAAATATATACCCTATAACATGTTTTATATTTAATTTTTTAAAAGATGTTTTTGATTTCTATTAACTTTTTCATCTGTTTGTTATTAATAAATCACTAGTAAATTCAACTTTTTCGACTTCATTGACTTCCCCAAAGCCTTACACCGGTTTTGAATGAAAAAAGTCCTTGCACTTATTCGCTAAAGTTTATATTTACCGAGCTATATTTATTCAAAAAATAGAGCTCATAAATTCAAGCGTGAAAATTTTAATTTTAAAAAACAATGCGGAAACAATTTTTATGCCACACCTGCCTGAAAGCGGCTGATTACGCACTCGGCGCTTCGCGCCTTGTGCCTAATTCAGCCGGTTCCAGGCCGCCTGGCATAAAATTATGTTCAGGACTTGTTGGAAAATTTCGTCCTCAACGTGTGTGGTTACATCACTCGCCTACGGCTCATGCTGTAAACCCCACACACGTGATACATGTCTAAATGATAGCAAATTTTCAGCAAAATCGAAAAAATATCAATCGAAATAAGATGGAATGCTCCTTATAATAATGCTTATTTAAAAATGTATAATTAATTAATTAATAAATTGTCCGTTATCCCTCCAACGATAATATTCAAAACTTCTACTATGATCAAGAAAATTAATCAGTTGTAATAGTGTCTTTTGCGTTATAATAATGTTTATTTAATTTTACTGTATACGTTTTGAAATATCGTCTTAATTTTCATTAATTATTTTTCATCGCGACTTTACGCTATTACCAGTGGCTCATCGTCGGAGAAGCCTCGGATCACAGGACTATCTTCTTCATCTGAAAATGGTAAATGGGAAAATTAGTGGTTTAGTCGAGAAAACACAGACAATCGTGGGAGTAATGATAATTATTGCTGAAGAATTATGAGTGAAATGTTAAGAAAAACTTTTACAAACCGAGGGCATCCGTTGTACCCGGGAAAGTAGCCTGACCCCGTCTCGTGTCATAGTGACTGTTGGCAAATTGCGTGAAACTATTCGACAGTCTTCGGTGTCTCACGAAGAAATATGCTAGACCAGCACCTAGAGCTACTATCAGTAGGCAGACTGGAATGGCGATCGACAGGATGTTCGAGGGATTTATCGTCACTGGCCATACTGTAACTGTAATTCATAATAATTATTGAACATTTGAGAATCTTTTAGTACTACTTATTTGCAATAAGTTGCCTATTATAAACCACATTGAGGCATTCCAAGTTCCGAGAAAATTATAAAATCAATTTTCGGTGGTTTCTACGCGCCTAATTTCAGAGAAAGTTTTCTGAGAAATCCCATGCCATTGGATTCATAACCCTAGCTCCTTTAATTTTTAAACAATCCGTTGATTCATAGTCATTTAGTCATCGACTAACGGATGGCTCTAAAATAGATACATAGTTGAACAGTCTCATTATTTTTGAAAATTTATATGGGCCTATATTATTGACCGTTTGCGAATATTGAATTACTACTTATTGGCAATAAGTTGCATATTACAAGCTACATTGAGGTATTCCAAGTTTCTAGAAAATTATACCATCGATTTTCTGGAATTTCTACATACTTAATTCCGTGGAAATTTTTTTTAGAAATCAAATCTATTGGATTTGGAACTCCTTTAATAAAAAAAAATTCTTTACAAAGGAAAAAATACTTACGTGAAGGTGTTCGAATGCTCTGCGTTTCGCTCAACAAACTACTGTAGCCCTCCTCCGTAACCAGCTTGACAGCGAACGAGTAGATGATATTAGCTTTGGCATCCTTGTAGATAAATGGTGGTTGCTTACACTTGTAAACTTTGGCACCGGACTCATTAACAGTGCGCGAGTCCTCGCTGACAAGTATCTCGTAGTGATACTGGGTATTGTTCTCGAGTGTCTCTGGCAGCTCTCTCTCCTGCCAGTAGACGATGTACTTGCCATCGTCAGGCATAACATTGAGCTGATGGGGTGAGGGAATAGGTGGAGCTATGTAGATAACAGGCTGGCTTGGCTTAGCGTCATTGACATCGGTGGCGACAGTGATTCTGTACTGACCCCCATGTTTTATGGACTTGAATGTGTGTTTGATGATAGTGTCATTGGTGGGTGGAAGGGTCACCACCGTCGTTCGATTCTTCATTAGATCGCTAACGGTTATGGTGTAGTTGACTGGCTCATCGAGCATTGGACAGCTGGCGCTCCAGGAGACGATTATTGTGTCAGGTCTTGTAGAACCGATTACCCGCAGGTTCTTGGGAGGAGCCTTTGCATTGTAGTAAGTGGGTACGGTCTTGGGGGTGGACAGGGGTCCTGCCCCGTAGGGACCATACAGTCCCACTGCGAATATGTACGCCTCGCAGGCTTCGAGATCCTTAATCGATGTTGTGAGATTAGTTGTCACAAGTTTCGGTTCCTTGAACAAGTCTTGCATATTCAGGGCATAATACACCGCATACTGCCACTTGACTTTCTTCAAGTACTTGGGAGGATCCCAACTGATCTTGGCAGTAGTGCCATCGGACTTCTTAGGCACCGTTACAAACTCAGTAAGTGTCGGCAGAGGCGTACCCTTGGTCATTGCACTTATCTGCACGATTTTCCCGATGTAGGTCTTCTTCATCGCGTTCACCTCGAAGATATACTGCACTCCAGGGGCCAAATTTGGCACCACAAAGTTATTCTCGAGGGTTGAATGAGTCTTCAGAACAGGATATGGCAGAAAAGCACGCGGGGTTACGTGGTATCCATCGACGCCAGACACTTTATCCCAGGCAAGATGTGCAGAGTTGTTAGTTATTTCAATGATCATGAGACCTCTGATGTCATCGATATTCGCTGATCCATCGAAAGTTAATTTGACAATGTTGGAGGAATTGGACACGTACTCTCGATTTTTCGCCACCACCCAGAAAGAGTAAGTTTCTCCAGCTGTGAAGGGGATATCGATTATGTGGGATGTTTTTTGGGTGAAGAAGGGGAGGTATGGGGGTGACACGTTGATCTCGTAGCCCGTGATGGCACCTCTTGGATGGAGAGGAGGCATCCAAGAGACTTCCACCCTCGTTCCATTCCTTTGGACTGCTGTGACGTTCCAGGGCTCTGAGGGAACACCCTCAGATGTCCTTACCATCCAGTACTTGTAGGATGGGAAAACTGTGGACTGACCCTTCAGTCTTACGTACACTGTGAGGTTGTATGACGTGTAAGGTTCGAGATTATTAAATGTGTATTCAGTAGCCTCAATCCAGTTGGTGATGTTCTCCCATTTGGAACCAGAGTTCATATTAGCAATCGAGGGAAGAAACTCAAATGTGACATTGGGGGGTGTGGGCATCCACCAGAAGAGAAGGACGCTCGTAGATTTTATATAGCGCTCGTCAACTCCTAAGATCATCACTTGGTAAACTCGAGTGCTGTTCTTCCCGCAGTTGCTCTCATCGAAACCGTCGAAGCAATCCTGTTTACCGTCGCAGTAGAGGGATGATGGGAGACACCTAGTCTCGTCACAGGGGAAGAAGCCAGAGTGACAAGACGGGGTGGCAGCGGGACTGGGATGTTGGCTCTCGTTACAACCGAGCTCATCAGACCGATCCGGACAATCCTCAACACCATTACAGATACTGTTAAGTGGTACACAAGAGCCATCTTCTCTGCACATGAACTGATCCCCTTGACATCCCATGTGAGTCTTCTGACAATGTAACTCATCCTCCCCAAATTTACAATCAGGAGTTCCATCGCAAACCCACGCATCATCGACACACTTGCCATCGTAACACTGGAACTGATGGTCTCTGCAGGTCTTGGGTATCTTGGGCGCCACCGTCGTCTGTGGCCAGCTCGGCATGTCCGTGTGGCCACAGCCCAACTCGTCAGACTGATCACCGCAGTCATCGACACTATCGCATTTCCACCAGTATGGAACGCACTTCTTGTTGTTGCACATGAACATCCAGTCACTGCAGGAATTGGTAGGAAGAATCGGGGGCAGTGGTGGACTGACCGTTGTAGTAGTGCAATTGGCCTCGTCTGAACGGTCCTTGCAGTCGTAATCCCCATCGCATACCCATGACATGTAGATGCACATGTGGTCTGTATTCGAGCCACAGGTGAATTGCCAATCCTGACATTGCTTTCCAGCGCAGTCTTTCTCATCTGAGCCGTCCTCGCAGTCTTTCTCACCGTCACACATCCAGGTGCGGGATATGCAGGAGTGATCAGATTGGCAGGCTATTTCGTCGGACTTGCAGGTGCTCGGCACGATGTGTGTGGAGCAATTGCGCTCGTCAGAGCCATCTCTGCAATCGTCTTCACCATCACAATGCCACCTAGATGCAATGCATCTGCCATTATCACAAGTAAACTGGGTCTCTGTGCAATTGACGTAAGTACAGTTCATCTCATCCTTGCCATCCTTACAGTCCGTATCCAAATCACAGAGCCAGTACTTCGGTATGCATTTATCCTCATCGCACTCGAAGTTGTTGGGACTGCAAGTTGCCTTCTTACAGGACGTCTCATCAGAGTTATCTCCGCAGTCGTTATCACCATCGCACTTCCAAAACTCTGGAATGCAGATATCATTGCGACAAGCAAACTGATTGGCAGCACAGGTGCTCGCCACCTTGGGACAAGTTGAGTTATCGTAAGGGGTAATGCCACCAGGACACATACATTTGCCACCCACCATCTCCATTCCATCGGGACAGAGACACACGAAATTGTCATTTGGCGCTCCAAGGCATATATGAGAGCAGGTGCTGTTTTCGCATTTGTTGGTGCCGCTTTGAATACTATGCGCAAACACCTTGAGATCCATCAGTCCCGTCAGAGTTCCCAGCTTGGAGGTTATCCCAGCTCCATGTTCCTTGTCAGCCAAAAATATCTTCGACTGTTTCCAGTCGTCCCAGTACATGGTATCCTTGAACACAGCCACAGCGAAGGGATGTGACACCCTGTCGTCATCCGTGATGATTTTCTTGAAGCGCTTGCCCTCGTAGTCCGAAGCGCCTATGTAGTCTTCTCTGGCATCTACCCAGTAGATCCTCTCAGCAATGTGATCAATCGTGATGCCATTTGGCCACTCAACTGTTGGCTTAGTGAACAATCTCTTGACATTCGACCCGTCCAAATTTGCCCGCGACACCGAAGCATTGCCCGGTGTCCAATCCGTCCAAAACATGTATCCCATCATCGGATGGACAGCAATGCCCCTCGGCTTCTGTAGATTATTCGGCCCCAGTATGGTCCGTCGCATTCTTCCCGCTGTTGTCAAGTCCGTTCTGATTATCTGGATTCTCATCTTGACACCGTCGACGAAGTACAAAACCTTTGACACCCAGTCGTAGGCCATTCCCTCGATTGAACTCAGATCGGTTTCAACAAGAATCTCCGGATAGCTCTTACCATCTTTGAAACACTGACGGCCTATTGTATCGTTGACGATGTCTGCCCAGTAGAGACAGTTGTTCTTCATATCGTACTCGATGGCAATTACATTCTTGAGATCGTGGACCGGAAGGACCTCGCGTTTTTCTGTCCTCAAGTCAATTCTCGCGATAGTCTCGCGCTGGGCCACCAACAAGAACTCCGAAATATCATCAATTGGACAGGGAATCTCATTCGGTTCGTACATCCGAGCATTTCCTCCCATACACTCATCATCGCTAATCTTTTTATAACCCTTAGTCCTGTTATAGAACTTCCCTGATTCACACGTGATGGGAATTGCATACGGGTCGTACCACTTGTTCAGAGTATCTCGAACGCAATGAAGGGGATTCCCCGTTCTAACGAAACCAAAATCACATGTGTAATCGGTAAAGTCGCACGAACAGATTTCAGTTTGAATAGGTCTGTCGTAGTCAAGACCGGTATAGCAGTTGGCTGTCAATGCTCTTCTAGCGAATGTCTGCTTTTTACCCAGAATGCATGACATTCCGGGCTGATCTGAACTACTCGGCGTCCACAGCTTGAAGTCGTCCTTCGTGCATTTTCGGTCGAAAACTTTTCTCAGATCGACCTTTATAATGAGCCATTTGTGCTGTCCTGGATTGGAGCCGAACATCGTGAAGACAGTTGTATTCTCTCCGGGCTCAGTCATCAGACCATAGACCTTCAGCATATCCTGGTTGAACTTGTATGTCTGCCAGGTTCGACCCTCGTCAGTGGAGTACAGAATGTCTCGGGTTTCCCCTCTGGACTTAAAGTACTTCACAGCGACAAGGACACCACCGTGATCTCCCATATTGAAGAAATAGTAGTCCTTGAGAACTTGCTTCCAGGTGAGGCCCGCGTCACGAGAGACGTAAAGTGCTGGATGACCCTTCAAAGAACTACCCATGACACCAGTGGCCATTATGATTCCCGGCGCGGATTTCGAGCTCATTATAGAGGCCGACCTGGTGACTGGGTACAATTGACTAAATCTCTGGCTAAGATGGAGGGAACAATCATTGGGACAGTGAATATAAAAGCCCTCGTGGCTGACCGTCGGTGGTTTGATCTTAGTCCAGGTAGCGCCATGATCGAATGTTATGAGGGACACCAGATGTTCGGGGCCGATCGCACCCTTTGGTATTTCTTTGACCTGTGAGGCTATGTAGATGCCTTTTAAACCTTCGACCTTGTAGAGGTCTGTGAAGGCCTCATCTACAACGTCGTTCAACCAAGTCGACTGCCAGGTGGTGTTTGGGAAGAATGCCAGGACTCCCTCGAGGGAGAGAAAGAACGTTGACGTCCATCCACCAACGCCCTCGGAGATGTACAAATTCGATTGACTAGACGAGTGGGAGACAGCGACAAAAACCCGATTGTTGGAGACGTCCGCTATGTGGTAGTCTCTACGATCTAACTCTGTACTGAATTTAGCCGCGACAAATGGAGCATCTCGGTACGAAACGAAAAACTCTAGATCCTCAGAGGTTTTGTTACCATTCTGGTGCACTGCCGATTTTGTTGCGAACATGTACTCCCCGCGAATTTCAAAGTCCAACACGTTATCGATTATGAGTTCGGAGTTGCGTCGGCTTTGAGTCGAATTTAAAATGTTTACGTCGACGACCGTATTCTTACCTGAGGGCTGGGCGCGCTCTATTAAGACGCTATCGGGGCGCAACGACGACCAGAAAAAGGCTTTTACGAACTCGTGAATTATGAACCAGTTTTTGCCCATATCACGGGTCATCCAGAGGTGGCGCTCGGGATCGACCTCGTCGAGGGCTAGGACGATTGAGGGGTTTTTATCGTAGAAAGATATCTCGCTCGGATGGAAGGGGAGATTTACACGCGTAATGTTTTTGCCGTTGTCTGAGGTTATGAAGATCACTTTGTTCGCAGAATCCGCGAAGATGCACTGAAAGAAAAGGAATCGATGAACAATCTTGATTAATTTTAGAGATATATCCAGAAAAATGAAATTGCAAAATTGTTTTTTGTTGTAAATAGGAGAGCTCAATCAAATGTGCAAACACTCGATGGAACTAGCTCATCTTCACAGTTCATCGCATTAATTGAACTTTATCGAACCATTGTTAGTAGATGATAATTTAATCAGCAGTTGGTTTCAGATGAGGGAAAGTTCGAAGAAACCGCAAATGATGATACTATGAAAATTATGGTATTTTCCTCTCATTATTAAATATGAAAAATATCAACTAGATTGCTTACGTATTGATTGAACTTCGGATGATTGTAGAATTTATCGAGAGTGGCATACGATGAACCAGATCCCTCGCCTGCCTGTTCAGCATCGATCTTGAAGAATTCAGTTTTATTTTCAAATGTATCGCCATAATTGTAGCTGATGTAAACAGCACTTGGATTCGACGACGTGGTTGATTTATTGGCGGGTGACCGCACTGTGGACGAGCTGTCTCTGGCTAGGCAAATTATCACGTTGGATTTGTCGCCTACCCAGTGGACCATCAGCTGCTGGTGAGAGTCATTCAAGACATTCACCTGAAATCGTTAATTAATATATCATTGTTTTTGATTCTTCATAATACAGTGTGGAGGACAATTTTGGGAAGAGGAGTCGACTCGGCCCGTAAATTTACTCGGGACAAAGAGGGCCTTATGAATCCTGAGGCCTGCAAGTCGTCACATGTGTTCCAGCGAGGAGCATACGTCTTGGCGACGTTGACTGAGGAATTTTCAAACAAACGATGAATACGGCATTGAAGATCTCCTCTGGGAAATGGACATCTAGGAAATGGAGATCTAGTTCTGTTAATAACGCAGGCGAGAGCAAATCTACTTACAACTGACCGTCACCTAGAACATCTGATTGCGACGTCAGGCCTTATTGTTTATATTTTCATCACGCTTCCTTTGAAGTAAATATTATATTGTTTAACTATTCAATGCAGTTTTTATTTATAAAGCTAAATGCCCTCTTAATAAAACTAGTCTCTAGAACAGTAGGTCAAGCACATTCACAAGAAGGCAGGTCAGAATCAAAATCCTTCACAAGTTTTTAATCTTCACTTTTAATTCTCTTGAGAATTTCCATAGCTCGACACACCCCGCACTTCAGTGGTTTCTCCACTACCGAGGCCTCTTAATTCGAACTCATTCTATCATTTCATAGACCATTTGTACATTTGTTTTTTTACTTCGAGGGATAACAGAACAGGAAGACTCTGCAGTTGTGTGATATGCATAATATAATAATCCCGTGAGTCATCTGAACTCGTTAGGTTGCATCAGCAGTCAACCACGGGGTGAATGATAAGCCGGTTAATGCCGGGTAGTGACTGAAAGGTAATACTATCTAGTGAATTCCTGGCAGTTGAGCTTTATGAATAAATTGTAATTCTTCACAGCACTGAAGTTGTAAAAACATATCAAACATATCAAGAGTTAATAATAGCAGAAATAATCTGGTTCAATTTGAGCTCAATACTCAGTGTACTTTTATTGATAGTAATTAATTACGAAGTACCAAAATAACACAGACAGTTTATCATCATTTATTCTCTGAAGACATTTGTAGAGGGAAAAAATTTTGATCGTTCTAGGAATTATATCCGCATTCATTTATTTATGTTTTTTCCCCATAAGTCATTAAGCGCTAAAAAAACATGTATTTCCACGCTTTGTAATTTTCTTTTTTTTGTTTCACATTCAGCTTCGGAATTGTTATCTTCATAATAGCCGGTTGCACAGGGTATGATAGCGTGGGGCGAGACTCGTGAAATACTCTTGGCGTTTATTTTGTGGCATTGACTGCTGTTGAATGTTTAAGCATTTAAGAGTTCTGGGATATATTTGTGAATCGTACAGTGGCAATTAGTCATCGCGATCTTTGGACAGATGAGTGTCGGGTGTTGGCTATTATCACAACAAAGGAAATATGATATATTTTTTCTTCTTTGGCAAAAGCCATTTCTCATGAGCTCGTGATTGTGTGACAACATTCCAAAAATAACAGGAAAATTGTCTCAACGTATCTGTAAATTAATTTTTTTTTGTCTCAATCTATTCGTTCCCGACAAAATCTCGAAAATCATTTGATACTTCCTTCATTATTTAATAGCAAAAATGAACGGAGCAGAAATTGGCAAGTACAAAAAAGCTCAACAACATTTCCTTCTAAAACCTCCCATTTTTCAGCCGAAAAATTTCAATAATAAATAACAATTTGTCGTCTGTAGTCCCGACACAGATCACCCGATTCGATAAAACCAATATTAGATTACGTTATCAGCAATATCCGAACAAACAACGAAAATCACCTGGAACTCTTCGCTCAACAAACTATTCTCCCCCGGATATTGTATTCTCCGAAGTAAACTCAATTCATTCTGAAAAATCCAATGAGGAGATGGTTCATTCAGTCGGAACACTCAACGATTCTCGCCAATTCCACTCTTTATAACGCCATCAAAATCATACGGGTTTCATTACTGTTTCTCTTATTGTCACATATAGCAGATGAAAAAATACGACTATTTGATTGACTCTTTCTTTATCAATCAGCAATCGGTCTTCTTGAAAGGGAAAAAAAAACGCCGCATTTATCCTCCCAGCATAATTATAATGATACTGATAACTGTATCATGTGACGCTTAAGAGTGAGCTTTGTTGTTATTGCTGCCGGAGCCACTGAGTGACTAAGCATCGACATGATAATTTGGTTAGCGATAAATTGGAGTTTGACAGCCGGAGGAACAAATTTTAATTCTCATTTGCAGATAATTATTCTGATTGTGACCCAGGCAACGATCATGGGGTAATTAGTTGTTTTAATTGAACGGATAAATTATTCACGAGGGTAGGGTTTAGAAAGTGAGGCTCAATGAATTTCTGCCAACAATTTGGGGATTGGAGTGGGTAAAACAGGAAATGGTAAAGTAGTAAATCCGAAAAAAAAAATCTATGCATAATCAGAAAATTATATTCAGTGCAATTTTTTGTTATAATTAATTAATAGTTCAGAATGCTCCCAAAGAAGACTAATGTTTTATCAGACTATCAATGAAAATGATTTCAATTGTTGAACTATCTGGGTAACGAGCGATTTTAACAGAAAATGTCTCTAAATAAATATTGTAGATGACAAAATTCTGCAGAAAAAACATCTCTCTATAGATTTTGTTAACATCACGTGCTGCGGAGATAAATTTCAAATAATCAAAAGATGTCAAACCTCAACGCGACACATGGCTCTCCTCAATGATTCTACACATTCCCCTTCCCCCATAGTTACAATATTAGACATTCCCTCCCTCACTATTGGCGCCCCTGCCGACAAGTCGCTCTGTTCCCCCCCAAAAAAATGGGGAAGTTCCCTGTCCCAACTTCTCCGAAAAACCGACCCCAGGGGTAATAAACTCTACTATTGTGTCACGTCACAAAGACATCTCGCGCTATATCTACCTTTGACGCATTTGAACAAAAATAAATCCTTAAAAAAACTCGCTGACTTAAAGATTACTCACATATAAAAATCATCAATTATTATAGTTTCCTGTCAACGATCATGAAAATAATGCACATCTCCATAGTTAGTATTTACCATGAATAACAAAAAAAAACGAGTATTATTACGCGCCGTAACCAATTATCCTTCGTCTAATAAATAAATGACAGCTCTTCACATTTCAATCTTCAATCATTGAAGGAGAACGACCACGTTTCATCGTTATCTCGACACCGAACAGCCCGACCTCGATGGTGTAAATCTCGTTTTGAAGCTTCAGAAAAAAAACCTTCGAGAAGAAAAGAAAAATCCGGAAATTCTAGTTAGCCGTACCTGAGTTATTGACCTTCAACCAACTACTAAAAACACATGCACAAAAAAACTATTAGCTCTTTATCAGCTTTGATTTTCACAATCCTCAGATCGTAACATCCAATTTACATAAAAGAATTTTAATTTTTTTTACATAAAAAAAAATTCTAAATGAAAAAAAAAACTAGAAATTTTACTGTGGGGTGTTCATCTAATTAATGTCTAAATGCTGCATCTTTCTCATTATAAGGGAGAGTTAAATACGCAGTTACAATCAGTAATAATTCGAGAATTGTAGAGTGAACTTAAATAATTATATTTCATTTTCAATATATTTATTTCGTCTTATAAATGACACCCGATTTCCCTCAATTGAATCATTGACTCTGGAAATATTGATGATTTAAGAATTTACATTTACATCAGTATACTTTCACATTCTCTCATTTTGCGGTGTAAAATATGCCGTTTACAATCCCCTATAACTCCGGAACCGCAGAATAAAATAGAAAATGATTACCGTTCTTTTTGAAAAGAGCTTTGTCATCTTCAAAATGACATTCAATTTAGCCCGATCTAACCATTGATTCCGGGAATTCCAAAAATTTGAGAATCTACTTTGAAAGAATAATCAAAAGTAAGGAATGACCTGGAATGTATCCTAGATCCTTCTCTACCTACTCCAAATCCCATCCAATAATATCCTGTGACGTCACAAGAATGTGGAACGCTAAACAAAAATTCCTTCTTCGATATGTATCAAACGCTATATATTTCTAAGTCAGTCATTTACATCGCAGAAGGGAATTTGTAGAGCGTTCTACATTCTCGTGACGTCACAGGATATTATTGTGATGAGATTTGAAGTAGATAGGAGAGGATCCAGGATAATTATCAATATAAAATTTACAAGAAATTTTTACTGAAAAAAAATGGATAGTCCAGACTGGGATTCGAACCCGGGACCTTCCGATTATGCATCGGGTGATGAATGATTAGTTCATGATCATCAAAGCTTACCCCAATGATTCTTTCAGGTAAATACCTCTCAACAATAAAAATCTCCCCCTCTCATTGTCATTGTAATAACATTATCATTATTATCGACCGATTTCGCACGAATGACATTTCTCCGTCGTCATCAAACTCACTCCTATCGATAATAAAGCCCCTTTTCTCCCTGGTAATTCCTTTGTCCTCATAAATATGAAGTGTACCAGCTTTGCCACCAATTCGTTCTCCATAATTATAATTAATAAGTAAAAACAGATGCAAAATAAGGGTGAAGTGGTAGAAGGCCGATGTCAGCCGGGCGGCCATCTTGTACAGACTGACTGTTATTTTTTTTTTACTCCCCGAGTTTTACGTACACATCGAGGTGGTGGTGTGCGTGAGGGGTGGAGTGATCTGAGGAGGCAATTATCGCTTTGAAATTGATGGGAAATTCTAGGTTTGTCACTATCTTTACACTCGGACGACGCCAGATGCACTGGCGAAATTGCAGCTAGTGTTTGTTTGGGAGGCTTACGCATGCGTACTGAGGGGTAGAGGTTTCGCCGGGGGCGAACCACGATTGGCGGGTTAGATAATATGCGTCGGAGATACTGCCAATGGGATTGAGTGGTTGTGGGAGGGAATGAGTGGCGACATTTAAAAGTTTTTGGGAATTTGTTGCTAATGTTTTGGGAAAGGCTTCGAGAAATAGAAAAAATACGAGGAAAATTCATTTGACTATTTATTGTATATTATCTGTAATGTTATTGTGGTTTCTCGCAACAGCTCATAATTGATTTCAATTGTTTATATGCATTAGGAATAGGAGATATTATATAGGACAGAAATTAAAGAAGAAATTTCGATTGAGAAAGAATCGATTAACGTGCGATGAGCATGAGAAGAGAATTCCGGAGTGAAATAAATGCTTTCAGGATGGAGTGAGTGACTAACCGTCTCGTTTAATGACAAGTAGAGCCCCTAGATGCAATAAAAGTATATTAGATAATGGCCCCAATTTCCTGACGTTCACTGCGTGAAGCTGCCTCTCTTCATCCCTTCTCCTCTCATCAATTCCATTTAAACATCAGTACGAACGACACTGGCTCAGTTTGAATAGTGCTTTGAACTCAAGTTCAGAGATTTTATTTTTCAATATCAGAGAAAAATGATTTCCGTGGCTTGATTGGATTCTCAACGTTTTATCATGTTTATTTCTGTTTTTGTTTTTTTCAATGAAGATTACATTCATGATGCGACAAGTTTGATCACGATCGCCTCCCAGCCACCTACAAACTCATAATAAATAATTAAGCGAAAATTATAACTTGGGAAATAATGTATTCAGTAGTTGAATTGTGGAATCAGAACGAGAGTGTCGATTGAATACTTCGTTAATTGTGGAATTATCTTGAAATAGAGTGGATTTGAGAAAAAATAATAGAAATATTTTTTTAAAGAAATTTAGTCGGCGATAAAAAAAGTTATATACGTTTTTCTCCCGAAAAACATTTCTTCATGAGCTTTTTTGATAGTTTTCAGAAGTTGAATTTCGTTTTGACAGAAATTTCATTCAATTCTTACTTAATAAGCTAATTACTCCGACAGCAGCTGTTAAAAAAATTGTTATTTTTTCGGTAATAATTTTTTTATGAACACGGAAGATAGTTAAAAATGTTTTACCTTAAAATTCCTTACTCCCAGGTAAATCCACAATTACAAAATCTCTCAGATCGGATATCCTTCGCTGCTGAATTCACCTTCTCCTCTCCTGATACTCAATTTAATATCCTTTCATGGATTTTCGCACAATTCATATGAAATTACGAATAGAAGCTGCGGGACATTTAAAGCTCCATTAACATATCCACACAATCGACAACTAAAAACGATGCAAAAAGCCCTTGACTTCGTCTCTCACATTCATTCAGTACTCACACGCACGTAGAAATTCTTTTCATCTTTCAAATTCATAACTCTAATAATAATTCACTCTGGGGTGTTGAGGAAGGCCACTCTAAACCAACGAAACGAAAATAATGACGAGAAAGCTACAACTTTTACAATTATATATTATCTATAATATTATTTCTGTTTCTCGTATCGTCTTAGAATCTATCTCAATAATCTTTATATATATTCTTCTCGTATTTTTTTTTTCATTAAAAAAAGAATAGAAATAACACGATCATCGTGTCGCAAACGAATATAAAGAACTTTACCAAAATTACAAAGCTGGAGATGTTTGGTTCCTCGGAGAAAATTTTTAATTTAAAAAATGATGGAATTTTTCATTTCGCCAGGAATTTATCTTCACAGTCATTCGGAAATTCCAAATTTTTTAAATTACAGAAATTTATCCTTTTAATTAAATGAAATAAAGATACCTCCACGTGCATCTTGTGCTATGTACAAGTACCACGTGCGATAAGCCTCATAATTATTTACTTAATGAGATGTTGATTTTTAATTTTTGTAATAAAGTTTTTCATCAAAAATTTGGCATTAAGACTAAAATAGAGGAGTGAGGAGAGTGGGAGCATCATGAGATTATGATTCATTCGCTCGAGGATAATCTATTCGAAATGTTATCAATTAATGAAATAAATTTGATAGTGAAGCAGATTAAAATAAAATAATCATCATAGGTTTGTCGTCAGGATAAAGAATTTTACTTAATATTTTTTTTTCATCTTACGTTTCTATAAAATAAAACAGTATGCACGTGATAAATACTACAAAAGAAAGATAATTAACATTTTGAAAATATTTAGATGTAGCTCATAAGCTTTAAATGTTTTTGTTTATTTAAATCGTAAGAAAATTGCAGTGTAGAGCTTGCAATTTATTATTCGGAGGCTCGCGTGATACTGATTTGTTATTACATTGTGGGGAGAGGGGGATATTAATTCGACAAATCCTTCGACTTCGACAGAATTGAATTGAATATTGATTTGGAAGGGGATAGGGAAAATGTGTTTAATGAGCGAAATTTTACATTTTTATCAAAGTTGGAATTATTTTGGAAGTGAGTGCCCCCAGAGAAAAATATTACCGAACACTTTTTGGAGAGAATCTTACAACCTACAAAGAACGTTGGGATGTACTTTCCCCTAACAGCACT
>JAPYZM010003093.1:0-18225 GCA_030522845.1 Psyttalia concolor
CTGGCGGGGGGGGGGGGGGGGGGGGGGGGGGGGGGGGGGGGGGGGGGGGGGCGCGGGGGAGGAAAGATTATAAATTTTAATAAACCTCGTTTCTACGCAAAATACAAGCTCAAGTGGTGTGTCTGTAGCTGTGATAAAGAACATTTCCAACGGTATAAGCTCGACTATTTTCCCACGGTTAAGTAACATTGCTGGTGGCTTGTCGTGAATTACTCGTTGACTCCCGCTCACAGACCGACCTCGTATGATTTTTTAAATTGTTATTATTATTATTGGTTGTCAATGCTCACTCACTTCGCACGCTGACTTCATTCTACATCAGCGCTGGCTTGCGAGCGACAAGTGAGGATTACCTTTTTAAGGCATTGCCGGCGCCTGAATCTGGTGATTTCAATGACCGAGGGTTCATTGCAAAGGCAGAAAAAATATCTTCAAAATGAGTTCGCTTGTCTTGGCTGGAGTGATCGGTGTAAGCTTGGTTGGAATTGCGAGTTCAAATCATAATCATCTCAATGCGTAATGACAATGACCTATGCCGTGTTCTTTGTGGAGAATGAATAGACAAATTTTTGGATGCAATCAAAGGAAATGTCTAGCCGAGCGTGATTTCCACATTGAAGACCGCCGAAAGCTATTGAATTCATCGATCCAAATATTCTTTGACACATTATCGTAGCCATCAGGAAGAAAAGATTGTTCATTTTGGGGAGGAGATCGCGGAAGATAAGCTGGATTTTGCGACGACAAAATCGTCCCAAATTATGGCTCTCTGTGCGGCCAAAATTCAAGGTCTTCTCAGTCAGACAGGGGGTTTTTTAATTGAGAATATCGTATTGATTCTCTCCTTGATGTTGCAATCCTTCATATTGACTCCTTTGTTCCCATTCTTCTGGATGCTTTTGTCTACTCATTCTTACCAAAGATCATCATGAAAGCAGTTGTCATTGTTCTAGCCGTGATCAGCCTTTCTCGTGAGAGAGCTACAAGAAATACTTCGACAATTTGTTTATCAGAATCGAAGGTCAATCTTCGAAATTTAAGAGACTCCACTCACTCAATCAACATCATCGTCAATAAGTCCCCTAAATTTAGAGCCTCACATCTCAGATTTGTCGTCAATCCGTCAATCGTGACTGAATAATTTCTGAAATCTCTGGTTTTACTGAAAACAGAAAACTAACAGAAAAAGGCAAAATTGTATCGAATTGGATAGATGAAAATGATCCACCTGAGGCTGATTTTCTCGATGGAGCTGCAAAACTCAGTATTAGCTTCTTTGTTCGTGCAATGTTGACCGTTCGGGGCGAGCCAAGCAATCGACCTCATCCCAGCGGGTTGCTGGCCTTCTCTCCTCAATACACGCGTTTTCTACGTAATATCATAGGTAACACTGCTACATGCAGGCCTCCTGGTCATACCTCCAGGTAATCCTTCTCTGTCTGACACGCGTGGGAAGCCCGTGGCACACATCACGAGCTGGATTTTCATCATGAGAATATTTTCGTACCTCTTCATCTGACTTTTCGCGATATATCCAATCCACCCAATATTATGGGTTAACTTGGAAGCGGTCATTGCGGATATATTGGCACAAAGGAATGATGAGAAGAGAGACTGCAATGATGACTGCTCTTGCGGTTAGCCGTATTCATTCTCCCATGAATTCAAGAATTTTCTGCACGTCAGAATATTTAATGGTTTTTAATCTGCAATAAGCCACCATTAACTGAATGAAATTTAACGATTCACACGCCATTTTCAAAGTATTTTTTGAGACTTTAAAATTGGCATTCACTAGCTCGATTTGCCTCATTTTCACAGAAGATATTGAGGATAGACTGAAGCCTTAATGTCACGACGTCGAAATATTTCGCAAGTTGGAGCATTTCACTCATCTTCAGCCGACGATATCTCCAAATCGGTACCGGATAGTCGTTTTTCATTTTCCCTTGATTTTACATATGCGCCCAATTTCCATAGTTAAGATAAAAAATATTGAAAATTGAGTGGAGTCCCTTAAATCACAAGAAATGACATTTAGCTGGGGACTTAAGTACGAGACAAAGACCGGACCTCGACACAATTTTCAATGTCTTCCTCACCAGCTGGCCAAGTTTGAGGGCGGCAATTTACCATAACCCAGTCATCCAACTGTTTATCGTATGCGCTTAGCCGACGATAAAAAGAGACAGATGTATAAAAACAACGACAAAACATGCGGCGCACTTTCCCACGGCCGACGCCGTGATCTTTGCTGCTAAGTGCGCCTGTGTATATCCTAGGATCGGTGGGAGGAAGACAGGGGACCGCTCCTCAAAACCTCTCACTCTTCATTCATTGCTTCCTCTCACTCTACAACTATTTCTATTCTGTTCGGGGCATATCCTTCGGTTTGATACTTCAGCCCAGCTTCGGCCCGTTTTCCCTTCTCCCAACGCTTATTTTACCAACAACTAGTGTTAGCCATTCGGTGGAACGGACTAGGAGGAGGGGGCTTTATGCAACTCGCCTATGGGGATCATCCGTGTAGCATACCAACCGCTAACTACAGACCATGAAACGAGTACTTCGATTGTAGACGTATTGGCGGTATTTTAAATTTTTTAAATTCCTGAATTTTCAATTGAAGATTTATCCTTTTTTTATCACCCAGGGAATTGCCCCGTTCATGGAGTGGTAAAGCTAATCCCACTGAAATGCCAAATATTTTTGCGCAAACTCAAGAAGCAAAATATAATTATCCAAATTTTCCGTCAAGGAAGTCCCCAAAAGCTTCTGAAATAATTCCATTACTGGGAGATAAATATTATTAGATCTAATGGGAGTATAAAATTTACGAGTAATTTCCGCAGATAATTTGCCGTAGCTGTTAAACAAAATACTATTTCGCCGAACGAAAATAATTTTCATGACCCAATTGTTAAAAATAAAAAATAATAATAAAATAAAACCTAACGGCTTCCGTTATGCACCCTATGAAGAAACAAGCCTCCCCCATGAACGAAAAATATCCTCCAATTTTCGCCAACACCACTGTGAAATTCCCTGTGGTTTAACTCCCCCGTATCGAAATCCCCCTCAAACGAGCCCCACAATCCCCAACCCCTGGGAATGAAAATCCACTTGCCAACAATTCCCAAACTGCCTGACATCCCATTGCGAGGGTGTACCCCAACGTCTCTGTTGGATATATCCACATCTGTCGCCTCGCACGTATCTTAACGGTCCGTGGGGTCGAGATGTGCTCGACTAAAAATAAAGAACTCAAACCCCGGTATAAACACTATTGCCTAGTCCGGCCTCTCAACCACAAAGAAATAATCCCACCGTCTCAGTCTGGAAATTAATTAATCATATACGATTATCCGTAGTATAAGCTCATGAAATAACAGACACGAAAGTAGCATAAAATAATGAACAATTAATAATAAATATTATAAAATTCCCCTCGAAAGCCAAAAAATTATTGGAAATACCAATAAAAAAAAATAACAGAATTAATTAATTAATTTTCTCAATTTTTTTAAAAACATTTTAATGCTTATTTGTTTTTATTAATGATTAGTGGAAAATAAAACTCACCAATAACACCAGACAACCTCAATCTAGCGACCCTAGTGGCCCTGCCAACAGTCAACGGGGGCCTTCGATACCTCGTCAACTCGAGCGACATCCTCAAATTCAAATAAGCCCTCGCGAGTGGCGCGCACCGACTCGACCAACCCCCTCGCCCAGAAATTCGCGCACTGCGTCGTCGCAGATGACTCGGGGAATCCCTGGTCTCTCGATTCAGTTAAAAAGGCGGGAGTGGCATTGATTGAACGTATAAAATCCGCCAAAAAAAAAAATGAATAATTCGTTGTAAGAAGGCGACGAAGAAAAAACTCGGCTAGTGTTTCCTTAAACGTGAGTCACGCCAGACGCCAGTGGAGCGACTGGTCTCGAGCAGAAGCGAAACATGAACGGGGGCCCAGTGGCAGCTGCCAGTGGCCGCCACCGCCCCAAGACTGCCCCGCCATTGCTCACCATTGTGAACAACCCGCGTGCACGCGTCCTTTCCCTTCGCCGTTGCATCAGAGATAACGCGATAAGAGAATGCCTGTTGTCTCTGGTCAACGTCTTCAGATTATTTGGCTGATGATTTTGGAAAATTTATGGACCATAATTTGAAAATGTGGTTTTATTTATTTATTTTTTGTCTTTGAGGCTATCGCGAGCGCTTGCAGCTGTCGCAAACGGAAAGGGGATGATACACAGACACACATACACACGCGCACCTCACACACACACACATTTTTCGAGTCGGCTGTATGTGGGCCAGCAGCCCCCGTTCAACGGTCGTGCACCACCTGGCCCCGTGTGTGCCCCTCTCCATCGTGAAAGCTGAGGGGCTTCGCTCTTTATTTCTATCCCCCTGTTGCTCCGGACAAAGAAATTGCTGTAGTGGAGGCTCTGTTATTTCCAAAGACCATCGGATTTTCCGTCTGACGAGATTCGGGGGGGGGGGGGGGGGGGGAAAATTTTTGGAAATCTGTTTAATTTCCTTTTTTTTTCCGTTTGAATGCGAAAATCAGTGATCGGGTAGTGAAGAAAATTAATCCTGACGCTCAGATGCTTCAAATTGGAGACCCAAAGATGTTTTATAAATCAATTTATTAAAATTTGTTAATTGGGGATTATGATAAGAACTCAATAAAAGATTTTTTTTTGTTTAATGAAAACAAATTGAAATCTGTGAATACTGTATTTTTTTAATGCATCGGACTTTCTAATTGTTCTAGATAGGGAAATGGTTTCTAACGGTTTAAAAATGGAGAAAATAATTAAGACCAACTTTAAATAAGAAGATCATTACTGAGTGTTTGGGCCAGGGGCTAATGAGGCTCCAACAACAAGTTTAATATTGAAACAAATGTCAAATATTTTTCATTCTTCATTAGATCATCCAAATCCAAAGGCGAATAAATTTACACGTTCTTTTATGAATAAAATGATTGTCAAAGAATTCATAAAAAGCATTATCATCACTAACTCATTGATTACTTAACGCCACTAGAGTTTCAGACCAACAATTGTCAATTTCCGATTAAAAATTGATACCAGCGCAAAAATATTATTCTTTCACCGCGACAATTGTGCAATGATCCCAATAATGTCCTAACAACATCCCATTGATCCCAGAAATTGGACAATTTCCGAAAATCCCATGATTCCAGCGATCAATTCAAGTCATCTAGCCCAGTGGATGGCCCGAGCGCCTGGGGTCCCGCGGAATGTCATTTCGCGTCCACGAATATTTCAACCCCATGGAGACAGTGGACTTATTCGCATGGGAACGGTTGTATTGGCACAGTAGCTCTATCGATCTGCTCTCAGCGTTCCCCTGCCAACCGAAAACCCCATTACATTCTGGGCCACCTCATGCGGTCCATTCTCTATTCACGCGATGGCCACTTTCACACTGAGAGAATGAATTAGTTATTCAAGAAATGGATTCGACTGAAACTGCTGATTGGACTGTTACATTTTTTGTTGAAAATAAATATAGTCCCTGTTAGCATATGATGGCATGGTTCTTTTCGCTTCTTATTCTCGGGATCATTGCGTGTTAGTTTCTTTATTTCGACGAGGTCAAATAACCATTGCGCAATCTAACTTCCGTATGGGCTTGTCTCTACTCTTTGTCCGGGAGTTTTAATTCGTGGATAGGTTTTTAATAAGCGAATCCCAGAATTACGAGATTTTGAGGAATACAATGGGAATTAATTTGGAATTATAATAGCCTGCAGCCAGTATCGACGATAAGTACGATACGATGATTTTTGAAGAATCGCGAAAACGACAAATTGAGTAATTGCTTAGTTTCTCCCAAAAATATTTTTTTGAATACTTAAAGAAATACAAAAGCGAGTGTAAAAATTGTCCTGCTCGAATGTCGTCGTCGTCGTGGAAGGGGGGGGTGTCTTCTCGGTTTTTTTCGCCACTTGACCTCTACTCAACATTCGCTACGATAATTGAATCATCACGTCTCATTCACTCAATGAGGCATGTCTCAATGAAAGAAACAAGTTCAATTGCACGTGGGCCGCACTACTTGAGCGCCTCATTATCCTTTTTTTCTCGTTTAATATCTGAAAGGTGCCCCCCGCTCCTGCCTCCCGCCGGTCGCTGAGAAATGGCCTCTTCCGTTCGTTTGACTGCGGTCAAAGTTCAACGAATTCAAGAATTAGAATGAGCCCATCAAGATCAGTACGTCCCATGCACGTCTCGAGAAATTCCGAAGGATGAATCGTCGGAAATTGTTATTTATGCTGACCTGTCGCCGTATGTGCCACGGGCATGGGATGCTGCTCCATTTCCTGGATTAACTATGGGCCAATGGGTTTTCTATTTTAATACACATTTTTTTTTTCCTCCTCCCCGGCCCGATCCACCCCTCCCGCACTCAACGACGTCTCGTGGCCAACGCAATGTGTCGTACTTATAGCGCCAGGTCTTGGGTGGTAATTATCAAACGCAGGGACTCTTTGGTACTTACTCTTGTGGATAATTATTATAATAGTCGTGTCATAAAATAAAACAGACAAACGGGGAGGAAACGGAGAGGATTCTGGGAAAGATCTCATCGGTGAGAATTTTTTTGCAAAAAAATAAAGGGCTGACAATTTTTTTTTAGTAAAATTTTGGGATTTTCATTAGATTGTTAGATTTTTCTTGTATTTTTATTTTCAATGAAAAAAAAAATCAAAAGTTCTCAGAAGGAAATTAAAGATTCTGCAAACTGACTCAGGACACCAGTCACGTCGTGACGTCACAAGTTCTCGTGGAAGATCGCCCGCGAATAACCCGTCTTTGTTCCCACAGGCGCCGTTTCACCTAACCGGTTTTCCCCTCCGCAGTGGTTATTTTTTCGTCTTTTATTCATTTTGCGACTCTGTTGACTCTATGGGGTTATGCATCAGCTGTGATACACCGTTGAATCATCAGGGAAATAACAAACAATGAGATTCATTTATTCGTTCAGTGAAAAATCATCATTAATTACGGAGAATCATTTATGGAAATTGGAGTTGCTGTTTTACGATTACGAAAATGGGGAGAAAAAAAATTCTTGAATTATTAATTTCACTACTGTAACCAGGAATTACCTAACAAATTGAATAACACATTGAATTTTCGATTTTTAAGGACGTCGAGAAGACGACTAATCTCGAAGTACTTGAAACAAACCTCAATAAATAAAATAATATAGAATGTTCAATTTCCCTCAATGAAAAAAAAAATACGATTTCAATAGGAAAAATTATAATTAACTTCTAGAAAATGGCTTCAGAATTTTGTACTCGCCCCTGTACTTGAAAAGTTACCCTCACAATAAAACGAAAAAAAAAAAAAAATAGATCCTATGGGAACAGCTCCGCCCCCGATTGTTCCGTACCCCCAGACTCCCTACAATTTTAAAGGCAGGAGCGGTGCCATCAGCTGTTCCTTCCGCAGGGTCACCCAGAAAAGACGCAGACGAGGAATGAAAAAATAAGGGAGAAGACGCTGGAAACAGCTGGTCCTCTCGTACAATAGAGAAGAACGGAGCAGAGGGTGAGTGAGCCCTCGTTACGAGTGTGGAATGAAGAGATATTGAGTTGAGATTTCGGGTGAAAAATTATACAATTTACACTCTAATTGTAACGACAAAAAAAATACAACATAAAGACAATTCGAGTGTCGATAGTTTCTATTCCTGAGATTAATATTCTTTCTTTGCAAATTAAGTGGAAATAGAGTGGGGTTTGCGAAAAATTTTCCGTGAACTCAAAAAAAAAAATTAAGAGAATCAAAATCATAAGACATCCCCCCCTCAAATCCTCTCTATTCGCGTTGAATACCCTCTCCCCATAACTTCAATTATCGATTTCCGTAACGCCCTCGGGGTCGACAATTGAATTCCTGAAAATCGAATTGCGTTTCCGGTAAACCCGAGGGATATCCAGGCGATTGTCGTCCTGAACGAAAAAAAAAGGAATTCCAGTTCTCAAAACAAAAATGGTTCTCACCTAATCCCATTTTCTTCTTTAATTTCTTGAGCACCCGCATCTTGCTCCTCAACGGCGCCAGAATATGACTGTCGGCGGCTGTTGTTTTTCCACTAGGACTTGGCAAATCCCCCTCGAATCCTTCCTTATCAACACGATAATTCCTTCGATTGTGTTGTGTTAATAAAACGCTCGGTCCAACGTCACTTAATACACGACTGCAGCAGTGACAGGAATGGTTTTTGCCGCCGGTACCTTTGACGGCGCACTCTCCGCCTACCACCCCCATAAATGTGACGGATTGGATTGTACCAGGAAAGAAAAAAAATAAGTAGCAGGACAATTGAAAATGATAATATCAATGTCCAACTAATGCACAACACGATTTTACTATTCACTTGATCACTGACGCAATGACTCTCTGACAATTCTAATAAATTTAATAGATTGTATTCTAGCCAATTTATTTATTTATAACGTTAACAATTAAATTCTTCCGCTTTATCGTGATGATATTATTAATTTTATCCTGTTTTATTTTGTTTAATGAATTTAATAAGAGGGAGAAATAATATCCGATAGTGCGAACTTGGAGCGACACGTGAGGGGGATGAAACTTGAATCCGAATTTTTTTTTAAGGTTAGAGCACTGGGATTGCTCCTAGGAGAGCGCCCAGGGTCGACTGAGGATCGAGTTAACGTGCATCGGGGTTTCTTGGAGGCGCGCGCGAGCCAACGACCAATCCCGTGAATGGATAATGCTGGGCACTGGTGAGTTACCCCCTCCCGGCCACCACTAGGGGCTTCGATCAAGGGGTGGGGAAGCAAATGCGCGCACACGCTTCACGTCGGGCAGGGGATAGGGATGGAGTGGGGTTGGAATAGGGGAGGAAACCGGGCACCTGGTGGACAGCTGCCCTTACCTGGCAGGGGCCTCTTGCACCGGGCCTCCGAGGGAACTCAGGCCCCGGGTCTCATCTCGGAACTTCAGATAGCATTTTTTTTTTCGAGATTCGATTTTTCAGAGGACGGCAAGTTTTTGGAATTATTGGAATTTTTCCTTTCAACTTTTCGAATTTTCAAGTTGTTTATAGGTCCAATGCAGCTGGCCGCTGCAACCTGTTTTTCAACGTTTTTATTCAAATTGTAAAGGACTTTTTAATTTTCTAGAACAATTGGCGACTGAAACAAATCCATCGTTGAAATATTCAAATTATTGGCTGAGCATTTATATTTCTAGCTGGTGTTGAGTTGATAATTTTTTAAATTTATTTATATTTCAAGCTATTACCTAAAATCGAAATCCAAATTAAGTAAGCCCCTGCTATTTCTCTAGATGACATTTCTAATAAACAAGTGCCCCCCTTCTCCTTAGTTAAAAAAAAAATACAATTTTGCCAAGCACATTTTTTGATCAATTAATCGCTGAAGTTCTTGCCCTAAAACTCACTCTAAATTTTTCGTCAAAAACCTATTTAATTATGAAAATTATATATTTTTTCACCTAATAATTTGCATAATTTTAACAACAATTCACCGCACAGTAAAAAATAATTTCCAACGGCATTGTAAATTCATCTATTACATAAAAAAATTATCCAACGCCCATCAGGCCAACAATAAATGTGAATTTTTCAGAATTAAATAATCCCGTATTACAATAATAACGAATAAACGAGTGCACTCGAACCATCGCCAACAAAGATAACTGTGTTACGCAAGGAGGATGCGTTTTCATATGGATAGCATTCACCTCGGAAAAGGAAACAAGCCTCCACGCTACCGTGCACATCCTTCCCATCAGGCGTATCCAAAAACCCCGCGGGCAAGTCATCATAAAATCACAAGTCTGAATTTTCTCTGTTCCAAAAACAACCGAGGAAGAGGGAGGGGGGAGGAACGTAACACGTGGCCACTTCTGTGGGGTTACGCGAGTGTTTTCTAAGTGTGGGGGAGGAGGGGGTGAGTTGAGATCACGTAAGTGAAATGCTGGAGCGTGAAAAGCCACTCAACGAAACAGTTGTAATTCTTTTTTTTTGGCATCCTTCCATTAATGGATTTCTTTCAATAGAATTCTTCAATTTCGTTCTTCGATTTCACCCGCAATCCTAGATATTTGTACAGTATATTCTTTCGTTATAGACTTTTGATTTTTTTTTCTTGTGCGGAGCGAGGGACATTTTATTGAAATGATTTTTTTTACGATATTTTTTAGAATTTTAAAATTACTTGCTTTTTTAAAATGATGTCTGTCCAAATGGATTTTGATGGAAATGGGGAGAATTAATGTTTGGTGTCGATTTGTCGTACTTATCTCTCCCGATAAAAATATATAATGAAGCTAAACAAATATTACGGAAATTCATCAGTCAATATTGACTCTATTAAGTCCACATAAGTCCCATACTGCGATACCGGAAAGCCTGAATTTCAAACGATTTTGAGTTTATAGAGTTTGATCAGCCCCCGGGCTCCATATGTCGTACTCCCTCGACGCTGGATGCTCATTGCCACCCGCATGGAGCAATGTCTCCCGGAGCTGAAGTTAAAATGAACAATTCTCACAAGACTCACGGAAAAATCCCGTCTACAATTCCCAAAAATAGAAAAAAAAAAAAAAACAATCTAAAACCTTCATTAAAAAATTATTATAGTGGTACCTTCATAATTCCATATTTCCAGACCGATTCAACAATCAATTGACTTTAATAAAAATCTAATTGAAGTAGTAGGTATTGATATTGAAGCCATTATGAGTTATTTATAAATATTGCAGGTTAAAACTGGTTACAGTACATTTCCTATTTTTATGCAAATTTGCAAAGCAATTCATTGATTACAAGAAGAGATTTTTTAACTGTTGTTACGAGAAATTCTCGTGCTTGATATATAGAGCGAGAAAGTGAAATAATCGACTAATCGTATCTTGCATCTTCGACATATCGATTCGATACGTTATTTTGGCGCTGCCTTTTCGATAAAATCCAAGAAAAATATTATTAAAAATTCCTTGGAACATTATTGAGAAAATTTACGTAAAATAATTGAATTCAATTGTTAATCTATTGATGAATTGAATAATTTTCCTGATACGATTGAAATTAATCATGACGTTGGGTTACCCGCTTTAAACAGGGGAAAAGGACGCGCAGTACACAGCCCGTATAATGAAATTCCCGGTGCGGTCCTATCGCGGACGCATCGCGCTGTACGCCCCGTGACCAAGCGAACCGTGTCTCCGTTTCCTCGGTCGTAAGGGCCTCTCCACATCCCGGATTCTCGAGAATTAATTCATGGGGCCACGAGGAGGACGATATACCTTTCGATGGCCACGAGGGTCTTCTCAATGATCCCGATCGAAAGTCCCACAAATTATTGAAACATCCATTTTTCCTAAATTAAATTAATTGAAGAACTTGATTTTGTATCATTCATTAAATATTTCCAAAGCTTAAATCATTGATTTAACCATAGACCTCCATAAAAAGCCATTTTAAAGCAACATGTGTTGTGTTTAAGAGAGTTTCTATAGCTGAGAAAATTTTCAACAAAAAAGGTTTTACAACATTTCCTCCGCGAAATCACTTGCTAACAAAATAATTGACATTAAACGAATTCAATAATTTCATATTTCTCACTCTACATTTAAATGAACATTATCTGATTAATGATTGAATTTCAGGGATAATGTGTCAGTAAATTTTTTGTATTTTTTGTATCCGAGAAAATTCTCCGCAAGAGCTGTTCACCAACATTTCATCTAAAATCTCGTTCTCAAGATAATGAGGAAGAAGTGGAGGGAAATGTTCTCGAGTAAACGATAAATGGTGCGAGGGGAGAAACTTCACTGGAGAAAAAAAATTCTAAAAATAAAGAGCATTAGCCTAAAAATTGGAAGTTGGGGGATAGCCCGAGGATATGAAAAAAATTGGTGGGCGGGGGGGGGGGGGGGGGGGGGGGAGGGCGGATGGCAGGAAGTCGGTGAGACTGGCGCGTGCGCCCCCGTGTACCCCTCTGTAACCGAATGACGCTCAGAGGGTGGTGGTAAGTTGCATCGACTGTCTGCTCAGTTTCTCACAAAGCAAGAAAGATGTGAAAGAGACGGTGGAACAAAAAAGACACAACAATATGCACAGCGGTATTGTACTGAATCAACCCCTCGATTCTCGGATTACAGTTCTCAGCTCATATACATATCACAAAATAACGGTCTCCAAAAATGGCTATTCGGAAATAGTGAATATATTGAGGAAATGACGCAAAATTCAAATGATTTTGCACTGATTTTCCCTGAGAAAAATTTCTCAGGGCTTGCGGAACATCTCCACGTGTTGACCATCCCCAAAGTTTTCTCCATCCATCAGCGGAGCATGTGATTTTTAAAACCTGCCCCAGGTATTTCCTCGCCCATTGTCATTCACCACGCAACAGTGAAAAGTCGTCGGGTTTTTCTGAAGATTTTACCTGACTCAAGATTTAAAGCTCCTTGGGCAGGTATACACCTACGTAACGGAGCAGAAAAGGTGCCTCTTTTTTTCCTCTTCTTTTTTTTTTCTCCTTTGTCGAGAATAGACTGTGACTCCCGCTAACTGGAATTTTTCCTCCAGATGTATGCCAGATTACCCGCTCCTGCAAACGACTCATGCGATTTATTGCGACGAGCTGTTTTTTTCCTCGCGTTCCCCGGAAAATTGTTTAGTCAGTGGGGAAGTTGTGAAGGAGTTTGAACAACGATTGCCTCGCCTGGGGATACTCAAACATTATCTTTATTCCGGTTACTTTTCGATAACAACATTTAGAGAATCCCACCGACAAACGCCTGCGGCTTACTAACCAAATTATAGGCGGGAGATAAAAACATAATGAGGGCCTAATCCGTCAGATTAGTCCTCACAAGTTATTCAAATTTGTGTTTTCTTCAAATACATGGTTTTTTTTGAACGAGAAAAAAAAATGTTTGAAAATTGTTCCTAACGAGTTGTGTGAGGATTTGAGCTCATTAAAGTCCCAAATAAATTGATTATTGAAATATCTGTTTAAATATAACTTTTTAATATAAGCAAAATTTTCCCTGCCTGAAAGAGAAAAAAAAAAAACAAAAAAAATCCACTTCATTCACAGTCTCCCGCAGGAGGCTGCATCCAGCTCGGCGCTGGTCGACCGGTGAGGGGCACACACGGCTGCCCCGTCGTCGGTTTATGCGACAAAGGACTCCTTGAAAAGATGCCCGTGGCAGGTGCCGGAGCCACGCGTGCCACCGTCCAATGGCAAACGATCGTCCTTCTCTCTCACTCCATCAATTCTCCCTCCGTCCCCCCGCCGGTATTTTTATTCTACCAGCACAAGAACCATTTACCCTTTCACGCTACAGCTTGCAGAGACCGCGTGCACGCAGTTTTACGAGACATACCGAAGGTGTATTTTACAATAGGTACAACTGAATTTTATCGTGAAAGTGGGAGGCATGTCTGAGGAAGCCATCCGTCATCGCCGCTTCAATTTCCTCTCTCCCTCTATCTCGAGACTGGAAATACAATTTTTGTTGTTTTTTTTCTCGTTTTATTATTCTTTTTTTTATAACACAAAAGACGTGAAGTGGCCATCAGCCATATGTCTATTTTTCCCCATTGTTTGAAGTTCGATACAATGTTTTTTTAAAGGTATGGAAAGGTATGGAACGGGTTTTTAGTACGCAAACTTTCTCGGTTACCGCAGTCCAACGAATTTCAATGTTTTTCGTTGCCGAGTTTTACAGCTGTTGTTAAATTTTGTCTACTCATTAATAAAAGTTTACGAGTTTTCCGTGAAAAATCCACCAACTTGTCAGTCAAAGTTGTTTAACATCCCCAAAACTGTCTACACGGGTGTATAATTTTTTGTTAAAGATAATGAATTGTACTATGTGGTTGGATAATTTTTCCCACACGTCGAAAATGCCACACAATTACCAAACGGAAAGATCATTTTTACAAAAAAAAAATTTCACCCATAATTTGATTTTTTATTATTAGTTAATGAAAATTAATTTTAACTCTCCTGCATTCGCTTGCTTGGTGAGACCTCATTGAATTTTGGCATGAGGAAGCAATTTTTCGGATCGCACAAGGCATTTATTGTTTTCGGATGAAATTTTCAGGTTTTCAGGGAATGAAAGGCGCGCGCGTCAGTTGTGTGATCGAATGAAAAATTCCTGAATTATTTTTGACTTCCCAATTATTTGATTCAAGAGGCTCGAGCCTTTCTTCTATTTTCAAATGGACAAGTGATGTTTTGTGATGTGAGAGCTGGTGACGGACTTATTGTTTTCAAACAAAATGATTCCGATTTTTTATCGGCATTGAAATGTATCAGAAGCGTCAGATGTCTTATATAGACTGAAAACACTTCGACCATTCGCTGTTTGTGTCGTCTTAACCCCTAATCAACTCCCAATTAATTACGAATTCCAGCCTATTATTCACCGGCATCTGTAATTACATGAATAAATCTTCGTTTTCTATTGCAAATCGAATTCTAGACTCCCCAAACCCTATATCATTTCAATTCTCTGCCCATCTCCAATCCCTCCAAATAGTCATCGATCCCTAAAAAAAAAGAAATCTCCTTTATTCCCTCAAGAGTTTTTTCAACGGGACACGCGACAATCTCCGACGGACACCTCGAGCAGCATACACGAAAACTTCGAATCGTTTAATTCCCATATGTCTCGAGTCCCAGAGAGTTTTTCCATATTGTGCAGCAACCCCCTCGGCATTTAGCTCACGTCCTCGCCCCTCTCGTCCCCAGAAGATAATCGTAACCAGAAGGTGCAATCGACATGAGCTGGTACCTCTGCTGGCTACCAGATGATGGAAAACCAAAAATTTTGCCAATTTTTTTCGTCCCTCGTCCCTTGAGCGCATTTAGGTACAGAAATTTTTATTATTTATGGTCGCATGTGTTCCCCAGGTGAGAAAAAGAACGAGTGGCCGAAGTATGCGAAACACATGGTGAACCCAACGAAGAACTAACTGAAGTTAGTGTCGTCCTTCCTCATTTCTACGGTTTAATACATTTCTCGTGTCTCGTTCGAATATTCAGTGCCGTCGATGAATTCCAGGTGCCATCCACGACAATTTTCGGACAATTCTCATGGGTGGGGAGATGGGTTCAATGGGATCCCCATTGATTTTTCAAACTCACATCTGCTGAACAGAAAAAATACGGGAGGAGTCGATGCCTCCACCGCAAGTTCTGTTATTCTCGTTTTTATTATTGAGTGTTTTTTTTCTTCTCTCGGGGGGGGGGGGGGGGGGGGGGGGGGGGGGGGGGGGGGGGGGGGGGGGGGGGAATTTGTCTACTGCCAATGTGGAGAATATAAAAATGATTCGGGTTCATCGTTTCTTCTCGTTAAGTCAGTATTTTTCTCTAACTTCGGAGTCGTCGGAGAATCGAGCGAATTTTTTTTTCTCAACTTTTAACCGAGAATTTCGGCTCTGAATAATTTCCATCCAAATGAGCCATGAAAATAGTCTTGAATGGGAAATTAAAAGGAGTAAAAAAAAATTGAGGTATAATTCAAAAGCTCGTAAAGGAGAGGACTCCTCCATCCGCCACGCGATTATCCCCACCCCTTGGCAAATTTTTTTTTTCTTCCCGAGCATAAACGCGAGGGGTAGACAAACAGCCTGCCACGTGCCACCGTAATCTCTCCATCTTCCTCACTCACTTCCATCTTGCAGCCATCCCCGAGACATCTGTTTGGGATGAATTTCCTTCCTTCTTCCACCGACGAGAAGTGCCTCCGGTACATTGGCTCGACCAGCCGCTTGGTAACAGCCCACCTCGTGCTGGACTGACCGTGTGCATCCCAAATTGCTCCATTCCGGAGCCTTAATTACACTTCACAAGAGTTTAATGAAGCTTTGTCAAGTGTCACATGCACAAGAGCGAGTAAAAATCATTTTTCCGAAGACAACCAAATTTTCAGTTGCCAGCGAATATCGCCGAGGTACAAGGACTCAGAGAAAAATTGATAGAACATTTTTTTGTCGAGAATTTCACGAGCTAAAAATAGTTATTAGAATATTTTCCTGTGCAATCAATAGTTTTTCAGATATTCACGCTTTTTTGGCGTAAAAATCGGGCACTTTTTAATGAAATTTTTTTTTTTTTTTTTCATTAAAGGGCTCGAATAATAATTACTAGAGCTGTTTAAAACAATATTGATGGTTAATAAGTAATTCCTCATGATAAAATAATTGAAATAACTGTGGAATAATTTATGTAAATTTAAATTAAAATGTCAACTTTTGTTTTCCCCTTTCAAATAAATTAAACTGAGTAATTCCATTTTAGAAAATTTGGATCGAGCCCGGAGGAATCGATGGCACATCTGCCTCGTATGTGTGGCAGGTGGCGGTGAGTCTCACTCAGTGTTCTTTCACTTTTTCTCGCCCAAGCTGGGATGAAACTCACCGGTTCATACGTATCTACACATTTATTCCCCAGACGACATACGACTGGACAGACAGCGTGCGAGAGAAATATACAGAGAGGGGCTCAAAGCGCATAGCAACTGCCCGCCCAGGTACCGATCCCTCTTTAATTATCACCCGAAAATTACCATAATCATTTTGCATATTGGATAGATAACATGTGGACTACGCAAGACGAATGGGAATGAATTGGCAGTGAATTAATTTAGGATTAATTGGGGATGTGCAGGCTCATATTAGACTCGGCTCAATGCCGAGAACCTTTTACAATTGACGTCATTAACGGGCTTTTTTTTTCGAGGGGCGCTAATTTTATTGGAATACTGTCTATCCGTTTCGTAATTGAATTCCAATTGAGTTAAGAATATCAATCAATCAATCAATTGGGAGGTGCGTTTTAGCTGTTGTCTTCATGATTTTGAGAGTAGTAAATATTGACTTCAGGGGGAAAATTGAGCATGGGGGGGGGGGGGGGTATTGAAGCGCATAAAATTCTCTTGAAAAAATAATAAGGGGGATTTTGATGGAAATGCATTTGTTGTTGGGATGTTTTCGAATAATTGTGCAAGTGAATCTGCACTTGGAAAAAATCCTCGAGATTCTTTTGAAATTATTTTTCAAATATCGCAAAAACTACAGGAGTGGAAAAAAAAATATGATAAAACGTTGTTTTTAACTGATGAAGTGCCCTACAAAAAATTTCTTATGATCTCTTTCTCTAAAGTCTTCATTCAGGACACATCTACAAACTACTGTACAAATATTTTCCATTTAATGAAAACGTAAAAAAAAAGAGCAGATCATTCGCGCGTCCAGTATCGTTAATTTCCCGACACATTATTGGATCTGCAAAAAAAAAATGTCGCGATATGCGCCTGCGTCCGGACGTATATGAGCCCGGCAAAATCTGGGGTTCATCGACCCCCGAACATTGTCGTCGCTACGCAAATCGAACACCTATTCTCTTTGTAATACCGACGACTGTGAATAGCCCTCAGTGAGATAGAGATCTTCCGCCCAACTACAAAAATACACGGTTTTGTATATTTAGCGAACGATTACGTCCGACTATTTATTTACAAACTGTGGGGGTCTTCATGTCCCACTTATTCACACATCCGGCTTCTTATTCTTATCTCACGCGTTTTATCTACAAGCGTATGGTATTCCGCAGTTATTAACGAGGTTTCTTGCACAGGTATTAACAATTTCTTGTTACCTCGATGCTCAATGCACCTACGGAACATTTCAATCGAAACATTTTTATTCATGATTATCGTTATTAATGCTAAATCAGCCCCGCCCAATTTTTCGTTTTTCTCTCTACATTCCCCAGGATTCCCCAGAATTCCTGCTCACCAGTCGTTCGCCGGGTTACTGATTACAGCCGAAAGCAGACATGGAAAATTAATTTGGGTCAAACGACAGGTCATAAAATCTCAAATGTTGGCTCCAATTCCTCTGACCCGAACTTATGAATAAAATTGTCGGCAATAAATTATCACATCTAATTCTCCTGAAAAACCACATAATCACTTGTATCCCCCACCAATGAACCCAATAATTAAAAAAAAAATGGAATTTCTCCAATACTGCTTATGGTTTTACACAGGTGCTTCAAGCTGTCAGCTGTTTCCCGTCTCAGTCGATAATCCCCTCTGTCGCGCTCTCCCTCGTTCTCTCTGTCGCCCCCTCCCTCACTCCCTCACTCCCTCCCT
>JAPYZM010003094.1:0-11979 GCA_030522845.1 Psyttalia concolor
GTGAAAATCTTGGCCAGGTACAGTTGTCTCTGTTACGAGACTACCACTCGGCAGTGAATCGTGAGATCAGAGTGCTGCAAATTTTTTACAAATTTTGACGGCCGGTGACGGGAAGCGAACCCGGGTCATCGACATGCCAAGTCTAGCACTCTAACCGCACGGCCACTACCGTCCGTTCTCAAATGGGATATTTATTTCTTACTTCCGCCTCGATTTATTCACTTAAGGAGCACTCTCGATCCTCCAAATTAGATTTTTCCCCGAAATTATCAAACTCCCTCATTTTGCTTGATCCAAGGTTTTCCGAAAGAAATAAACTCAATTTATCTCTCAATCTGTCAACTTATAATTACATTGAGTCCAAAAATTACGGAAGGATTAAGCAAACACTGAATTGAAAATTGGATGTTTGCATTTCGTTGCCAGATGCAACTTTGAATATAAATATTACGCACTCCCCGGGGATTAAGGGTTTACGCTATTATAGGGTACTGGCTTAAAAGCTAATACCGCCCAAACTCCGAGGGACTTAGTGGCTCCCGGATTTTGCATTGTACTGTAAATTTCAAGAGACCGGGTTCCACCTAGACCAGAAATTTAGCAATGCAAACTTTGTCTTTTAACGATACATGAACAACTTTTCAACTGTATAAATTCGCGCATATCGAGGGTAATGAAGATAAACGTAACGATAATCGCTGACGTGTGAAATCTTCAGCGAGTCAGTAATAAGATATGAATATTCCCAAAGTTCTAGGGAAGCCAAATTTCAAAGAGGATTGTCAATGAAATAGTGCAAACGACAGTTTATTTGTAGATATAAAGATACGAGTCATAAAATACTTTTTAACAATTAAATATTTATGCTATTAATGAGCCAATCTCCTCCATAATGAGCCAATACTGAGTGGGCGTACCGCCATCTCTAAGAAATTGAGATATGATGGCGGATAGTTATCCCATTCTCTATTGTTCCTCAGTCAAGTAATTACCGATGCAAATGAGCCACCTTAGAGAAATTCATCTCAGCGATATCCAGAACAATCTCAGCATCATTAAGATTTCATTGACGTCGAATGGACCTAGTGTGGGTTGATAGATTGCGCTCATACGTGCCCCCACCTCAATGCGAAACTGTCGATCCCTCACAGTCGGTCCGAGCCAATCGATTCACTTAATTTGACAGGCCGGCGAGATATTGAGTCATTGACCCATTGAATGCTGGATGGGTGAGGTCGAATTTGAATCTACATTATCAGTGTAATTATTACCTATCTGAGCGAACATACAGAACACCTCAATTACCTCGCATCTCTTCTGATCCGCATAAATCGGCAGTTGCAAGCGTTGTTCCGTAAGCCTCTAGCTAGACGCTATGTCTTGATCATTGTCACTGATCACCGGTCATTGTAATGCGTAATACCAAGATGGAGGATCAGCAGAAGACATTTATGGAGATGAATGCAAGTGCATCAAGTGTCAGTCCTTACCCTGTTGAGGCAGCATCATGTTTACTAAGCGAGACAACAGATACCTTCAAGGCAGCGTCAGTACAGCTGTCAAGAACATCGCCTGCAGATCGACACAACCACCCAAGTGGCAGAAATGGATTACACTGAGGCAAAAAGATAATTGTGCGAGACAAATCTGTTTTGGACAAGCCAGCGCAACCAAAGGATCACACGAACTTCAATTACACCTCATGACCAAATTCTGTGGTCAATTACCCAGTTAATTCTAAGGCAACCAGGCCAACAGTTAACACTCAGTTAAGAAGGGATGAACAAGTCCGAAGAACACCGGCTGCTGGTCACCACCATCGTCAAAGTATCCGAGATGGTTTACAGTCATCTCAATTTCGACAGCATCAATGGCTTTACATTGCCAACTAGATTATTGATAATCTGGTAGACCAGATATACAGTTCCATCAGCACAGCCAAAAGAACACACGAACTCCAATTACACCTCATGACCAAAATCTCTGGTCAATTACCCTCTTAATTCTAAGGCAACCAGGCCAACAGTTAATATCCAGTTAATAAGAGATGAAGAATTGCGAAGAATACCGACTGCTGGTCATCACCATCATCAAATTATCTGAGATGGCTTACGGTTATCTCAATTTCGTCAACGTCAATGGATTTACATTGTCAACTAGATTATTGATAATTCTGTACACCTCATATACAGTTCCACCAGCACAGCCAAAGGAAGACACGAGCCCCAATTACACCTCATGATCAAATTCCCTGGTGGATTACCCTGTTAATTCTAAGGCAACCAGGTCACCAGTTAATATCCAGTTAATAAGAGATGAAGATCTGCGAAGAACACCGACTGTTGATCGCCACCATGATCCAAGTATCCCAGATGGCTTCCGGTCATCTCAATTTCGTCAGCATCAATGGATTTACATTGCCAACTAGATTATTGATAATCTGGTAGACCAGATATACAGTTCCATCAGCGCAGCCAAGGGAACACACGAGCTGCAATTACACCTCATGAGTAAATCTCCTGATCGATTACCCTGTTAATTCTAGCCCCACCAAGCTAACAGTAAATATCCAGTTAATAAGGGATGAAGAACTGTGACGAACATCGACTGCTGATGGCTACCGTGATCCAAGTATCCCAGATGGATTTCGGTTATCTCATTTTCCTCAGCATCAATGGATTTACATTACCAACTACGTTATTGATAATCTGGTAGATCAGATATACGACCAGAGTAACCAAAGGAACACACGCTCTCCAATTACACCTCATAACCACATTCCAAAAGTTCCTCTACGAAACACGTACAAACATGATGCATGATGACCGTCCAAGAGCTAATGAAAATTCACCCCGTTAATTCCTAAACCCATCAGGCCAACTGTTAATAGCCACTCACTGGCTGTGCAAACCTCGGAATGATTCGCCACAAACTTGACCAGTGAAACAGGACATTATGCCCGAAAGGACACAAATACCTCAGCGTCAAAGGCGTATATACATTACATGCTTTGCCGATGATAAATGTGACCAGACGTATATGGGCAGTTCATGGGCTGGTACCGACAGCCTCATACGTCAAACCGTTACACTGACCTATACACTGTGTACGGAGACCAGTGCTTATATCACGGCCTCCACTGTATCGTCCAAATGTGCACACTTGTGCATACACGCGTAACTCGAGACGTCCATTATTTGGAATTCGCGCGCGATAATTACAACTCTCACCCCTTACCACTATCATCCCTTCCTCGTATCCCCCAGCGGTGTGAAACATCCCGGGTTGTCCTGCATTTGCTTTTGCACTGTGTAGGAACAAAGTGCCTGGCATATATCGCGGTGGGATGTTGACGCTCTGGAGGATGAAGGGGAGAGGCATATACGACACCAGGGACGCCAGGAATACGAATAGTTAGGTGTCGAGTTCCAGTGGATTCCGTGGCGTTTGCGGAATGGAATGCTTTGCATAATGCTCACTCAACCCTCTAGTCTCCTTCCCTCAGTCTAGGCTCTACTGTCTACCTCAGGCCAACACTTCGAACTGGTTATGCGAGTTTCTCGGAGAAGCTGGAAACAGTTACCCCCACGTGTTTCTGAATACACCCGGAGGAACTCAAATCGCCCTCTGCCCAACGTGATTTTGAGATTTATGTATTATTCGAGCATAATGAACGGTAATTAGGAAGCAGTTGGCGAGTGGCTGCCTTGGGCTTGAAGTTTTTCAGTCGATGATCAGGAGGAATTTGGGGGCCCCTGCGAGGGGAATCTTTCAGCAACAGACACTGGAGAGATCAGTGGTCTTGACAGGGCCTATTATTGAATTCGATTTTCAGTTTTTTAAGCTCCAGGGTGAGGGAAATTCTTCAAGTTACTGCGCGAAGAACAATACGCAATAAAAATTATGAAGCAACTCACGAAATCTGCTGATGTAAATCATTTCGTGTTAATTTCTCGAGGAATTATAGAGAATGAAACCTGTAACGTTCTGTAAATTCTCAGGTTATTACGCCTCAGAACAAATACTTAGATGTTTAGGTATTTTACTTTAAGTATGTTTAAGTATTTTTACTGTCTTACGGTTCTTGTTCTGGTAATTTGTATTGAGTATTTCTCGTCGTGTGGTATATTTAATTCATTGAATTTTCCACCAATTTTTCCTTAAAATTATAAATTTCAAATTCTGTAGAATTAAACATGGAAGTTGAATTAATAATTAAAAAAATCTACTAGAATAGAACAATCCTCTTAAAACAATGTCTAACCGTGTAAACTCATCCACTCGTTTGTCATTAATCACTGGATTTATTGAGATCTCAGTTGAAAGATCGACCGAGAGGTAAAATTTCATGGCCTGTGTAAAACACTTCAATTACCCACAAATAGCAATGGCTATTCGAGAAAGGGGAATGACGGGTGGATTGTGGAAAGAGTGCCTGCCGGTGTTACGTTCCTAACTCGATGGGATTTAGCCATTGAAAAATATACGTATGTGTGTTGCACACATGGGTTTATCGCTGAGAGCAATAAATAACGGTCCAGTACACACGTCGACGAATAAAATACTCGGATTCTTCGCAACTGATGAAATACGCATGCGCTGAAGGACGTCCAAAACATGTTTCCATCCAGAATTTCGAACACGGGTTGGAAATAACAGGCGGCGGGGGGAAGGGAAGGCAGGGGGGCACCTTCACCCCATTAGATTCAATTTCTCACCGTAAAAGAGTGGCCACAAAATGGTATTTTCAGCGTAAAACTTTCTGCCACTACCACTCATAGCTGACGCACTCTCAACCGTTCGTCCCCCCCCCCTCCTCCCCCTCAACTTGCTAGGATTTTTTTCCATTTGATTTCCTCTGGTCTTTTTCTCCCCTCCGCAAAGACTGTCTTTTTCCCTCGCTCTCTACTCACTTTGCCTCTCCCATCCACTCACCAGGGAGGGACATTCCATTAGAGTTGAGTTCGATAACGATTGCCAACGGCATTGGTTAGGAAAAACTGTGGGACTCTACTGAAATCGAAAATCACTCCCAAACGTCTCCTTTACGAGATGAGTTCGCCAGTTTGCAAAAGTAAGGATAGGAAGATTTAATTTAATGGAGAATGGCGATAGCGACAGACGGAGGAGGGCCGGACCCTGCGATTAACTAGAAAACCTAGTGTTTGACATTGAAATAATGATGTTACTGAATTTCCGTGATTTTCATTTTTTTTTTTCATTCAATTAAATTAAGAGATATCTCGTAAAAATTGTAAGTGGCAAGTTCTTCTGATTGGAGACTAAATAATTTTCAACCGTCTTGAGTTGAATTCTTAGCCCAAAGATTCTATTTATACAAAGCCGATTCCTTCTCAGTCTTCACTCCACAATTGGGTATTCCATTGCATTATTGCGCATCGTCCGATGCAGAGTCCCCGTTGCAATGACATCGAAATGCAATACAACTTGAGTACACGCGATCCTCACACACATCGAGCCAATATCATGCGATTTCATGACTGAAATACACCCGCATATTTAATCTCTTTATTACCGTGTAATAAGCCCACGTCAAGTTGTACAATATTCATTAATAACAGGATCGTAACATGGCAACATTCATAAACTCTTGTTAGAGAGTATTTTACATCATCAAAAAAGGTAAAATGGTTTTTCCTATACACGTGTTAACCCCGAAAAAACCAATCACTCCCGGAACAATGATAATCTTAATTGGAATCTTATCTTAGTGGAGAGAAGGCAGAACGTCCGTGCGAAACTATATAATGAGCTTCACTACAAAACTCATATACATCCTTTAAACCTCTCTCTCTCTCGTCTCGCGCACTCAACAATCAGCAACTCATTTTCATTCTGTCTCATCTATTTTTTACCCGCTATAATTAGGTGCATTAAATATACGTAACGCGCTATTCCCAATATCTCAAGTGCCAGGGGAAATCGCGAGTCTGGCGGAGAAGGAAAAACAAGAGGGGGAGGGAGTTAGATAGTGAAGTGGAGGGGGCAAATGAAAAGGCAAAAGCCCTGATATCGTATTGCCGCATCATGCGGTTTTCCTATCTCAAGCGATACATTTCCGAGATGGGCTATCGTATCGGTTACTATCGCGACCGTACACGCAACGGGGTTTTATTGAACGGTAGTGCTACAGCGTTGGGGCTAGCACTCGTAGTGTCAAGGGATGCACCATAAAAATTCAAGCGATACTCCGGGTATATAAATTTTGCTACTCTTGTGGGGTTTTTTTTTCTGAGGTGGTCGCTTCTTGGCCATTCGGTGCACGGGAGGGGGGGGGGGGGAGAGAGAGAGATACTTCCCGAAACCTCCACGCGGCTTCCGCATCAGTTGAGCTCAAGTTGAACGGGGTATAGTGGTCAATGTTTTTGGCGGGAGCATCGAGAGAGTTGAATTTTTTTTCAAGCTTTAAAAATTTATTATTGAGGATCATTAGTTGATCAAGAACATTAGATCCATTGGGTTAATTATTCATGATAGAATTTTTTTTTTAAAGGAATCTTCTAATGGAAAATAGAGGTCTTCAAAAGTTGTCGACGGTATTAATTCCATAGAGCTCATGGTTGATAGTTGTTGTCGACATTTTGGTACTCTTACGGGGTTTTTTTTTCTGAGATGGTTGCTTCTTGGCTATTCGGTGCTGGGGGGGAGATGCTTCCCGAAACCTCCACGCGGCTTCCGCATCGGTTTAGCTCAAGTTGAACGGGGTATAGTGGTCAATGTTTTTGTGCGGGAGCATCGAGAGAGTTGAATTTTTTTTTCAAGCTTTGAAAATTTATTATTGAGGATTATTTGTTAATCAAGCACATCAGATCCATTGGGTAAATTATTCATGATACCATTTTTCTTTAAAGGGATCTTCTAATGGAAAATAGAGGTCTTCAAAAGCTGTCGACGGTATTAATCCCATAGAGCTCATGGTTGATAATTGTTGTCAAAATTTGACAATAAATTATTGAGGATGACGCCCTGAGGAAACAAATTAGATCGACTGTAGGAATCGTTTATACTCCAAATAATTTTTTTTGAAGGAATTTTCAAATGGAAAATATTGTTCCTCAAACTTCCCGAGGGTATTAATCCCATAAAGCTCATGGGATGCGCCTCACATTATTCAAAAAGGTAATAGCTGGAGAATATCCCTCGAAATGTCCACAACTGAGCCTTCATAACGATGCGCTCAATAAAGAGCGATTAATTACTTCCGTTAGCAACTCTAGAACCTCATCCAGCATGCCCTGCACACCTTGCCGCCCCTCCGGAAACTTTGCCTCCAATTCCAAACGAGAATACACACCATCCCCCTGAGCGCATCCCATGCAATATCCGGAAACCCGGTGATAAATTCCTTCTCATTACATCTCCAGTGCAATTTCAACGTCTCTCGGGACCATGGGTCTCTAGATATTCACTCTATTTCCGTCTTGTCGAGAGAGGGGTTGTGCAGACGTGTGTATCCTTCTTCAGTTTGAGTTTCAATATGAAGTAGTATATTACGTTATGCAGAATGCGTTTGTCACAAATGAAACATCGAACGAGCGAAACTCAGTAAAATTAAATGCAAAAATCGAATTAAAAAAAATTAATAAGTAAAAAAATTATGCGTCAGGAGTTTTTGACTTTCAATTATCTATTCTCACGGTTTTTTTTGTTCTTTCCGCTTAGAAAATACTAAATTTCCAATTGGATTAATAATTTTCGATTGCATTAAGACTGGCAGATCCAATACTTTCCGATAAATCCCCAGAAAAAAAATGGCTTCAATTTCCGATTTCTCCTTTTCAAGGATAAAAAAAATCGTATTTGCCCTACTCTAAGTCTCTATAGAGACCGCAAATATCACGAGGAATTGAATGCAACTGGAGTTAGAACGCTAACCTCTTTAGGAATCCAATTCAACGAAATGAATACCCTAAAACTACTTGACGAGAGAGTTTACCACTCGCAGAACATTAGAAAATTCATATACTACAATTCTCCACACATCGTATTACATTTTATCCAATGGAATTGGATATTACGGTATAAAATAACAGGGGGTCGTTATGTGAGGGAACCTCTCGGGATCGCCGGCGAGTAACAGCCATCGGAGCACTAATGATGCTGGAGACACGTGCTCACCTCCCACGTCTCGAGTGTCATGTGGATCCCGCGCATTCAATGTATGCGCACACACGTACATTTCGCGGCTCCTTCGGCGTGATAATGTGACCATTGACTTCATACAGAAATCATTTCACTTCCCCCGAGGGACATAGATCCACGGAATCAGGGAAATTATCCTCCGGTTTCTGTATGATCGTCACGCTTGAATTATCCGGCACTTTATCAGATGCGGAGGGTCGATCGATAGATTGTCACGCATCAGTGCGCCACATCGCGGGTTATATTCCGCACAAGGAAGGAATTGTGGAGTTCCGCAGTCAGGTGGACTAATGCGGATAGTAAGGACGTGGCTTCGGGAAAATAGTCAGAGATGATCCAACGGTTTGGGCGCAATTGTTAAGATAATTAGGGGTAACTGGAAATTATTATTATTGTTGGATTATCTGCGATTTCTTTGGCAAAAATTTTCACTCATTAATTGAACTAGTTAAGTACAAGGAAATTATTCGCTTGCAATTTTGTCAGTACATGTGGTGACCGACCAGATAGGGCCAACGAGATAAACTATATGGGGAGAAATTTTTTATTCAAAATTACGGTTGCGTTTGGTACTTGTGTAGCATTTTCGACGTTCGGGAAAAATTAGCTCACCGCGTAAATTCACTATCTTTAACAACAATTGTGCATACGTCTGGGCAATGTTTAGTGAGAAGTAAACAAATGTCACTGACCAGTTAGATAATTTTTATTATACCCCCAAAAACTTCTAGTACGTGGTCAAAAAAAATTTCACTGAAGTGGTATATTTTTTTTCAGTCACTCTCCGCTTCGCGTCGAGTGACTAAAAAGTGCTTTTTCGACACATTGAGATGAAAAATATGGTGGTGAAAATATGGTGGTTTTTGGCTCGTGGGATTATATCACTCGCCTTCGGCTCGCGATATAAACCTCCCACTCGCCAAAATCCATTTTTTTTCACTTGTTACGAAATATACTATTCTTGATCGCCCATCATACCACAAGATCCTATAGGACTATAGTCACGCTAGCGTCTCTATCTTAGTCGAAATAGTATATTGTGCAACTAGTGCGTAAAGTAGCACTTTTTCGCACGAATGCTAAGCGATCACGCGAGGCGAAGAAGGCGATACGCACGTGTTGCACACCTAATTTTTTGCAATACCTGCGAAAATTCGCATTGAGGGGAGGTTTGACGGCAAAGTGTTTTTTTTTTGTGTGCGGAGTGCGGAAAAGTCAGGATCGTGTGTAAAGTGAAATTCGAGAGCGTAAAGCGAAGCTTCACGCACGAGTTTCACTTTACGCACGATTTCTGACTTTTACGCACACTGTGCGGAAAAGTACCACTTTACGCACGTAAAACGGTACCGAAAAGTGAAGTTTTTGGGCAGGTATTGCAAAAATAATATTCTGTGTTGTAAAGTGCCTCCTGATTGCTTACAATCAATTCTGTTAATTAATTTTATTTTCCATGTTCCAATAATTGTTAAAAACTCAGATGAATCTAATATAGTTTAGTCCTCAAGAAATTGTTAACAGTGCGGCAATCATGTTACCAGACCTGCTGGAGGATGTCTCGGTCGTTCTCGTGAGTATCGCCTCCATCTGGGTCGTCTGATCAGAAAGTTCCTACTCCACTAACATCGATTCCAAAACCCGGAGGCGGGTTTAACCTCGGGGCATCCCAACGCAATCAACGAAATCGAAATGAATTCGTTGTGCCTGAAGAGGGAAAATCGAGACGATTGGATGGAATTTTGTTAGAAAATATAATTGGTAATCCGAGCCACAACTCCCTCTCACTAAGTGTCGGAGGACTCAAGTGTATCATGCGACGCGACTGCAACAGGAGATGAAAAAAAGTGGAGTGTAGGTGTCTTTGGAATGCACTCTTTTCCCCTCTTCCGCATTTCCTAATGAAGAATTAACTCGGTAAAGAGTCTAATTGATTTGTGCCAATGGACCGATAACGAGTATTGCACAAGCCATTAAAAAGTGAATTAATTAATCGCCATGAAATTAGAGATTAAATTTGTTCGCTAATGGAAAGACACTTCAATATTTTCAATTAATTTTTTAATTAAACTTATAAATCTTTGGAATGACTTTGCGCAATCATTCCCCAATTTGCGGGCTGAGGGTGCTCAGAACAGAGGGATAATGAATCATTTGGGCATCGACTCGGCATTTCACAGGCGCTGGCAAATCGATGGACAAGGAGAAACCATTCAGGATAGGGATAATTTTGAATGGCATTGGTAGAATGGAACTTCCAATGAAGGATTGGATCCAAGTGGAAGTTCCAGTTGAAGTGAATGCGAGGTACATCGGATGGGGTTCTATTACCGATGCAGCTGAGGGGGAGGTGGCCGGGGATATTTCCACTTTACATACCTATGGGTACGTTTGAATTCCGCTCGTTGAATCTACTTCATTGAATATCCACTTGTCCGTTCATTTCGATAACATTTGAGGGGAAGAAGAACTCACCCTTAAAATTCGGAGAGAGGGACGAGGGCAGGGGTTCAAATAGAAATTCTCTAGTAATCTTGAAACAGCTGGAGTGTATGCATGCGAGTTATGCAGCTTTCGAATGAGATGGACGAAACGGTTGATTTGCGAATTACAAAGAATTAAATGTTTTATTCGGATAAATTTTTAGTAAAACTGGAAACACCCAGTTAATGATTTTACCTAATTGAAAATTGAAAATGGTTGTCATGAGGACCTCGAAATTTGAAAACCTTTTGATCTGGAATTTCGAAAGTAATTTTTCAATAGGTTCCGCAAAAAACCGATTTCTGTGAATCCTCTGAGAAAAAAAAATTCATTTTACCAATCAATTATTCTTCAGACACGAATTTTACTACAGAAATTTGGGATATTTGATTGTGGGAAACAAATACATTGGGTAAAATTATTTTTTTCTCTCAGTGTCCAGGATATTTGGACATCTGTACTTGAAGCCTCGCGACGTCTCAAATCAACTGAATTTTCCGGATGTAAATTCAATTGTACACCAGATGGCGCTGCAACAATCAACAATCATTCCTCATAAAGCGATCCACAACAAACACTTACAACGCACTTCACGACAAAATTCTTCCGCAACCACGGTATCAACAATGAGCGACACCCTGTGGTGCACGTAATGCCATAAAGACAAGTGGAAGATAGTAAAGCGAATAGTTGGATTTTAACGTTCAACGCGTACTTTGTGGCAGAAACAAGGAGTTGTCGTAAACAAACGTTACAACGCCGGAGGTTAACTTCTTTATGGAAAAGATTATTGCTTGACTCGGTGTCTTCGACTACCGTTCGCACTATAATCATGGATAATCATATCGTATATCAGGGCCGGAGTTAACAGCATGACAGAGGACTTAAGCGATTCTCTTCCAATAGTTTCTGGAGATAAAGTATCACTAGTGGTATTGGAGGAATGTGCTGGGGGGTTTCAGCAGGAAGTTGTTGGAAGTTTTGTATTGTCTCCTGAGATTTGTTACTGTTGAAGAGGTTGCGACGCGAGCCTGATAATTAACGGAATTTACGAATTATTGTCGTGGGTTCTAAACGACAAAACAAATTTGGGGTCAATTTAAAAAATCGTGAGACCTGATAGACAATTTCGCTCGCTCACAGAAAAAAAAAAGGGGGGTTTGAAGAATTAGCAATCCCAGGTAGGAAAAGTCAACCCTGACAATTGGAATACGGCTGAACCAGGATTTGGCATCAAGACTGGATAACCCAACCTTGAATCAAGCTTCTTTCCATTGTTGAATCGTATATTGATTCAAGCATGGAGCGTCAATATATAATCAAGCCTTGGTTTAAGGT
>JAPYZM010003095.1:0-12967 GCA_030522845.1 Psyttalia concolor
GAAAATGTTTGTTGAATAAATGAAATATTCAATATCAATCCATTTCCAACCGCTCTAATCGCCTGCGCAGTGACAGCTGATTGAGGCTACGTTGCCACGTTTATTTTGCCTCCGGTTTGCCGTCAATTTCTATAAATTATTGTTAATATCGACGAAAGCGAACGGTAAATCGGTATGAAATTACTGAGAATATTTTTTCTATTTTTTTTTCATATTTTTGATAAAACTTTTAGATTTTAATCTTTAACCGAAACAAAATAATGGATTTTCCCATAAGCCGTTAGGTTAAGGCCCGAGGGTAATAATTTGTCACCTCGAAATCGCCGTAACGGATTACGCGAGAAATAATCATCAAATCGTCAGCAAACCTACTTTCCGACCTGCAGAATTCATGCACTCAAGTCGGAAATTAGTTTTTCTTGTGATGTAATAATGATGTTTCTTGTAATTAGTGACGCCGATTTTGAGGCCCCTGAAGTCGTTGAATGTATAAAAATTAAACAACTTATAACAATTATTACATTCATTTGTAAATTAGTTATATGAATTATACAAGTCATCAATGTAGTAATTTTCAAATTTTCTGGTTTTAAAAAATAGGAAAACTAATACATAGGCACTCAGTCGACTAGGTCGCTAGTAGTCGTGGCAACGCTGTAAGTTCAAGTCGTATGCGAGAGTCGAGTGTAGTGGATGCCATAACCTCTCCATTTGAATACTGCTTAAAATATTTTATTATTAATCTGTTTTCAACCCAAGTTCATGAAACTGTTTGTTGAATAAATGAAATATTCAATATCGATCCATTTCAAGCCGCTCTAATCTCCCGCGCAGTGACAGCTGATTGAGGCAACGTTGCCACGTTTATTTTGCCTCCGGTTTGCCGTCAATTTCTACAAATTATTGTTAATATCGACGAAAGCGGACGGTAAATCGGTATGAAATTACTGTGAATATTTTTTCTATTTTTTTTTCATATTTTTGAAAAACTTTTAGATTTTAATCTTTAACCGAAACAAAATAATGAATTTCCCCATAAGCCGCCAGGTTAAATCCAGATATTTCAAAATTGTTTCTTTAAAAATCTAAAACGGTAAAAAAAATCTAATCCCATTTTCCAGCTATTCTTTACAGTTTTCAAAATTCGTACAAATTGTGTGACTGATGAGCTGCTTTAAATCCTCAGAGTAAATTGTTATTTTGTTTTCTGGACTAGACTCCCTCAACAAGTAGACATTTTGAAAATAAATAAAACAGGAGATTGCATACTAAACTCATTACATCTTTAATACAAATAATCTATCACGTAAGAAGTGCTAACTCACAATGGGTAACTGTTCAATTCACTTAGGATCATGTGGAAGCTTAAACCCAACAAGATCAGCTGTCTCCCTGACACTCCTCTCCCCAGCTCCAGCATATTCCGTATTAATTTCCTTGTAGCGTCTCAACGACGTCAAATAGCAGTTGTACGTCTCCGCCAAGTGTCTCATCTCCTCCCGAGCCTTGCAGAGGGTCTCCGAGGTCTCCCGGTGGGCCCTGGCCTGCTCCATCACATACTGCACAGCAATATTATCCTTGATCTTTCCTTCACTCGATATCGCCCTTAGCTCTCTCAGCAGCGATCGAATGAGCTTCATATTGGCGTTCATTCTTAAAATTTTCTGAAACCGTTCCAAGACAAAAGGACATCTTAATCGTACTCTTCCCTACTCTACCTCCTGTAGTCCTGGATCAATAAAAAATTTCTTTGGGTGTTCTCCTCGCGTTTTCAATAGAAAAAATCATAAAAAATCTCTAACTCTAGGAAAATTATTTTACTTTCATCGGAAACATTTCATAGACAAGAAGGCATCAATTTCTCAGATTCTATTTCAAAGTACTCGAATAAATTACACAATTATTCAACTAATTTATCAAAATATCAGATAAGTATTGAGGAAAATGACCAAAATTCTCCAGAATTCCCCCAGAAATTCAATGGAATAAAATCCACAAGTATCCCTAATTACTGAATATCCCCAAAAACAAAATTCTCCCTCAATCTGTTCAACTCTCTCTCAAAATTCTCCTGATTAAATGGCGGATTGCCAATGTCCTCCCAGAACTCCTGTGTCACCCTGTTAAGTTTATCACTCGTGAAAACATGAATGGAGGTCGAGTTAAAGGCTTCTCGGGCTGAATCAAAGTCAGCTTCCAACTTATATTCCGTGACGTAGGGATTAATTCTCTTGATCAACTCGACTGAGTCCCTGAGGCCCGCATCAGCGACAATGCCATCGCCAATTTCTCCAAATGAATTGGTAACGAGAATGCAATTGCTGAGTCCTCTGCCCCAATTGGCGTGAATGCAGTTGGCAATGATGCCTTGGAAACAGTGTGGCATGTAGAAAAGTGTCACAACATTTGCCGCACTTCGCCGGCCCTCCTCATTCTTATCAATCATGAAGAGACCGAGTGTCTTCAGCACTTCAATTTCTTTGGCAAAGAAAACGGGATCGTACAGGTGTACACGACTTCTGTATCGAGATTTTATTGTCAGAAGGGCTGCCAGCTGATACTTGGCGCTACGACTCTCTGAGAAATTTCCCAATCCATAACACACTATTTCCGGTATGGCAGTGACGTCGAGCAGGTTCAGGGACTCTGCCAAGCCGTTGTACAATATTTCACGGTATGGAGAGTTCCTTAGGGCTATCACGGCGTCTAATACTTCACTGGAAAAATTCGGGGCAGAGTAATTGCGAGGTTAGGGCGCTCTGTTTTTTTGAGTTTTGGGAGGCGAATGGAGCTTTTGCGAGGATAGAATTGATACTCACCGGAGAAGGTGCTCGGTATTGATCTCGGGCTCTCGGGGATTCAGTCCCCGGTCCAAAATTTGGTTCACAAATTGACGTCTTATGTGCCTTCTACGTCTTGTTACGAGCTGAAACTCGTCGAGTCCGGGCATGATTTTGAGGTTAGGTTGGGGAGGGGGCTGGTGCGTAGTAGAAATGGCGGGTGAATGGTAAGGGATTTTTCTGTGAAATTATCATCTCCAGTGTCCTTGCATTATCAACAGGAACTGGTGAAGAAAGCCCCGCAAAAATTGCTCTAGCAGCAGTTCAGAATCCAGGGGAAGTTGGGTCAAGTGGAACACCTTCAAGGGTAAATAACTCAGGATTGGCCGATCGAAATTCAATGATTTTTATTGACATTGAAGCTGAAAACCTGAGCTTCAATTTGAGATAAAAAAAATTCAATTTCACTCTGCCGATCCCGAGATATTGCCAATTAAAGATGTTTCATTTTGCCCAACTCTCGTCTGTGCACTTCCAGTTAATCCAATTGTGTAATCCAGTGGTTAGAAATGTTTAACGTAGGATTGATATCAGCTACTTTGTAGGTGTAATCATATCCGTGGGAAGTAAACGGGAGCTGTCAGGATTGATTATTGCCTAATGAGACATGTAATATTCATTTCGAGGTCTCATTGGACACCTGTCAATGGCCATTACCTCCCAATGCTGTCTCAATCGTTGAGATTCCCCATCCACCGTCGAAACATTGGAAAGTGCTATCCAGAATTTCTTTTCAATTGCCCAAACTTTCACGTTAACTTCACACACGCGAGAGAAAGCAGTTGAATTTGGCCGCGTCTAGTTCAGTCAATAAACTAGACATCTTCCCGGTATCATGAATTGTCAACATGGCGTCAGCCACAACAGAGAGTCCCAAAGTCAACTCGTCAAATAATTTATCATTGTTGTTCGTCCATTATCAATGTTTTTGGGGGGCCAGAGTACGACAATAGTGAAGGGAACAGACTGTCAATTGTGCATAAAAAATGGGTAATCACTGGCATCTCAAGCGATCGTCGGGGCCACTATCGAAGTAAGTGAAATGAATGAATAAAATTGATGAGAGTGAAATTACCACTCGCACTCGAAAGTCAGAGAATAATTATTGGAAATTCTAGTGGGACAGTAATTGCTTGACATAATTTAGGACAACAGTGATCAATTTCTTTCATCATTTTCATGAGAATCTATTTCTTCCAGCCTTTGAGTGATGATGACAAGTCCTTAATCATGACAACAGTGATGACGATCAATTGACGTGAGAGATCAAAGTCAAGGGTATGTATGCAATAAAAAAATCGAGTGAGGGGGAGGCCAATTGAGGTAATTTCCTTGCACTTTGGGACTGATGACAATAAATATCATTTTTTTTACTCCCAAAGAGGTAGGAAGTCCTCGACAAGTTTTTTTTACAATGTCTGTAGGTAATAAGACACCCTCAGAGTAATGATTACAATTATATGATTACTCAAGAGTTGAATGGGATTTAATTAGTCCAGAATTTAATATAAATCCCCTAGAATCGTTAAAATACGAATTCTCTATGATTTTCTCTGAATTTAGTCTTCAGCTGGAGCTGTCTAGAGATTGCGAGTTCCGTTCCCGCGATTACCCACGTGATTATTAGGTAATTCCTGACTGGTTATTTCTGCAGGTCCTGATCCTCCCGTGGAGCCTCGCCCCAAAGAAAAGAAAAATGGAAGACTACACACCCGTCGAGGAGGACTTTCCCGGTCGTCTGCTGCACCAGGCAGCGCTGTGGGACAACGCGGAGCTCCTGGAGGACCTCCTCCGAGGTGACCACTCCCAATATATAAACAGCCAGGACTCCTGGGGTCGTACAGCCCTTCATGCCGCGGCAATAACCGAGAATTCACGTTGCCTAGGAGTCCTCCTGTCGAACGGGGCAAACCCCAACATTCCCTGCGGTCCTCGAGGCCAGCATCGCACAGTCCTCCACATATGCACAGATCACGGCCACAGTGAGAACATAACAAAGCTCCTGGAGCACAACGTGGACCTCGCCGCTCGGGACAGCAACGGATTGACCCCCCAAGACATAGCAGGCAAGAATAATGACAAAAAATCCATAGCCCTGTTATCCGAAGCCGCAAAAAAGTACGAGCTTCTCCGTCTGTCAACTCACGCATCCCTCCGGGTGGCCTGCCTCCAGGGTGACACAATAGCCGCGCGAACAATCATCCAAAATGCCTCAGAGGACCTAGAGACAATCGTAAACATGGCGCCGAATGGTGCCAACACTCTCCTCTTCGTCGCCTGTGAAATGGGCCACAAAGACATCGTACGTCTTCTACTGGACCACCGAGCGGACTGTCGAAGTCATCCAGTGACCAAATACACTCCCCTATACATTGCCTGCTACAACGGAAAGCTGGAGATTGTCGACCTCCTCCTCCGTCACTTTCCCAAGCAAATCCAGTCACTGACTGTCGAGCGATGGCTGCCCATCCACGCGGCAACGATCAACGGTCACTCCTCGGTGGTAGATCTTCTTCTAAGGTTCGAGTACCCCCAGCACTTGTGCCTAAGATTCAAAGATCCCTCGGGGGAGTTTGAGTACGACATGCCCTTCGATATTAACACGCAGGACGTAACAGGTCAGAATGTCCTGTACATCGCGAGTATGTTGGGGAATCTCAAGATAGTGGAGACTCTGCTGGCTTACAAGATCAAGTCCGTGAAGATCAATGAGGAGGAGCCTCAGCAGAGCTCGGAGCAGCTGCCCATAGCCAAACGCAGGATATCCACGGGGATCCAGAGGCTCATGTCTTCCCTGAACTTCAGGAGCAAAACATCTGAGCAGAAGAAGGACGACAATTTGATCTGTCCCCTACAATTGGACATCTATTGTAACAATAGTACTGAGACTGCACTTCATGCAGCTGTCAAGGCAGGTCACCGGGAAGTTGTGGCAATGTTGCTGCTGTCGGGGAGCAATCCAAACCTGCCGATGAAAACGTACAGTCGGGCTGCGATTAACAAGTCCGAAAGTGAGACCGAAGCTTTGAATGATCTGACTGTTTTGACAATAGCTTGTCACAATAGGGACGTGAAGATAGCGGATTTGTTGTTGAAGTATGGAGCTGTGGACAATGAGTGTAGGGCATTGAAAATAGCTGCCCAAAATGGTGACGAGCTGCTCACAGCCAAGCTGCTATCAATCAAAGCTCATCCTGATCCTGACTACAAGATCAATAAGAAGGCGATGACTGAGGGAACCCAAACCTCACACTTCTCAGCTCTCTCCAGCTTTGGAAATGTCACTTATCCCTCTTTGTTTCCCAACACCCCAACCATGATCAACTGGCACGATCAGCAGTGCAGATTGTCCCAGATAAGAACCCAGTGGCTTATAGACGCTGTTCTTCATGTGAATAAGAAGCTCAACGGGAAGAACAATGATCTCGCACTCTACGCAATTACACGAATTGATATATCTCACAACTCCATTACCACGATACCGTCCATGATATTCTACCTGCAGAGCTTGAAGTACCTCAATATGGCGCAGAATAAAATAGACACACTCTCCGAGAAGCTTGAAATTGACAAGAGATCGAGAGACGGAAGGGACAAGTTGTCCCCAGTTCTAGAGGAGATGTATCTGCAGGATAATCGGCTGGAGAAACTACCGGAGTTTTTGATGGTGTTGCCCTCGTTGGAGATTCTGGATGTTTCCAATAATAAGCTCCAACGACTGCCAGACAATCTGTGGAGGGCGCCTAAACTGAAGGAGCTGAATGCATCCTTCAATCTCCTTCGAGACCTCCCCAGCCAGGTCTCCCAGAACATCACCACACGAAGGGACATGGGCCTGTCCAGCACCAATAACTTTGAGTTCTCCTCGAGACCCCCCACGAGTAATAGCACTCATGAGGGGCTTGAGATCACCGCAATGAGTAGAGACGACTCAGCGGAATTTGACTCCTTCACAAAATTGACAAACGCCCAGATAATTGAGATGGAGAGGCCGCACGTGTGGACACAGTCAGTCAGAGTATCCGAGAAGATAAACGATGACTCAGAACCAGGTGTGCGCTCAGTTCTCACGTCACTCAACCTTGCGCACAATTTGTTTAATAGTATTCCGGTAGCTTTACCCTGCCTAGCAGTTAGTTTAGTGAGGTTAAACATGGCTTATAATTCATTGAGATCTATGAGTCATATAACCTCGTACCCAGCGAGTCTCAAGCAGTTGGATTTATCTAATAATCAGATATCCTGCTGGCCAAGTTTACCGCAGGTGGATCCCAGCTGCGCTGACTCCATGGAGCAGGCCTCCACCGCTTGTTATTGTCCCTCGACAAACATTCAATCTCCAATAATGAACTCGGTCGCTAGCAACAGAACAAGCTGTGGGGGTGCGTCACTGAGGGATATTGTTCTCATGTCTGTTTGCAATCACCGGAGGCACTTGAGACTGGAAAATTTGAGGACTCTGGTTCTCGCTAATAACCTGCTGACCAGAATTCAATTGACCTCGGTTGATGATGGAGAGAATACCATTGGATTTGATGACAATGGCAGAGTTTACTATTACAGCGACAGCGATCGGCACAGCGACACAGATCGCGAGAGCAAAATATCCAAGAGCTCAACGACAATGTCCGCTCAATCCCATCAGAACCAGTACTCAAAGCTTTATCTTCTGTTTCCAAATGTCAGTATGCTGGACGTGAGCAATAATAATCTGAAGGAGATACCCCAGAATATTTACGAGCTGAGCAATCTTTCGGTTCTCAATATAAGTGGAAATATTGAAATCAATGAGCTCCCACCGCAAATGGGATTACTCTCGCGTCTGTGGAATCTCAATACTCAGGGATGTAAGCTCCAGGAGCCCTTGAAGACGATGATAGAATCGAAGAAGTACAAGACCATGGACGTAGTGGGATATCTGAAGTCGATTCTCGAGGATGCGAAACCGTATGCAAGGATGAAGCTGATGATTGTGGGGATACAGGGGATAGGGAAGACTAGTCTCCTTGAACAACTTCGTCAGGAGGGAGAGGTGCCTAATAAGAAGCGATCAGCTGAGCACTGGGCGAAGCGAATGGGAAACAAGAACATTAACACGAAGACCGCTAGGGGGACAACTATATCAACAGTTGGAGTTGACATTGGCGACTGGATTTACGAGAAGAAGGTCAGGGGACAGTCGTCACATGGTGCTGTCTACTTCAGGACATGGGACTTTGGTGGACAAAAAGAGTACTACGCTACTCATCAGTATTTCTTGTCGAAGCGGAGTTTATATCTGGTCGTCTGGAAGATAACAGACGGCTTCAAGGGGGTATTCGAGATATTCCAGTGGCTCGTGAATATTCAGAGTAGAGCTCCAAACTCACCGGTGATTATCGTAGGTACACACTACGATGTTTCTAATGAACAAAGTGAAGTTCTTCAACAGTACATCAGGGACAAATTCATAAATGTCGTTGATGCCGAGAAGTGTGGCCTGCCTAAGGTTATGGAGACCATTGAGGTTAGCTGCAAGACTCGCCACAATATCAAGATGCTGTGCAATCTCGTCTACGACGTTGTGTTCAGCTTGAAGTCACCAGGGAGTAAGGAACTGCTGTTGGAGCAGCGAGTGCCGGCCAGTTATTTGGCCCTTGAGGACGTTGTCGTGCAATTGGCGCACGATAGGAAGCTCTCAGGTGCTGATCCCGTCCTTAGGGCAGACCAGTATTACGCGGCTGTTAATAATGAGCTCCAGAAGCTCCACAAATCCTTCAGAGATCTTGCAGAACTCCACCAGGCGACGCTATTCCTACACGAGAATGGAATCATCCTTCATTACGATGACGCTACCCTCAAAGATCTTTATTTTCTGGATCCCCAGTGGCTTTGCGACATGCTGGCTCACGTCGTCACCATCCGGGAGATCAATCCCTTCGCAAGAGCTGGAATTATGAAGCTGGATGACATTCAACACGTGTTCAAGTCCTCCACTATATCTTCGGTGGATACCCAGGGGTACATCGTGAGTCTTCTCAATAAGTTTGAGGTCGCTCTCACCTGGGACTATCGCACTCTCCTGATACCCTCTCTATTACCAACCGAAGAAGACATTCAGAGGAACAATCAGATCATCAAGATTCCCCTGAAATCCCGAGGATGGCATGTGAGAACAAAGAAAATCACGTCTCCAACTAATGTCCTTGACACCATGATCGGGGATAGGAGGAACAGTCGGCATTTGGACCTCACTCGTAACAACAAAACATCAACTCTAACCTCTAGACCTCAGCCGGACTGTTCGGTAACGAGACTGCTACTGATGTCATATTTTCCCAGTGGTTTCTGGTCCAGACTCATTACCAGGATTCTCGCTGATGATACCATTGTTGATATTGTAATGTCCTTCATAACCCCCTTCAAAGATTTCGTTGATGATAATATATTTTCAACTCTATTGGACAACAATGCTGAATGGATTGTCTGGCAAACTGGTCTAGAGCTTCGCTACGCGGGGATTACATTACTAAGACTCAAGGAGGTCAACTGGAAGATGAAGAACACCCCCTACGACTACAGACAATTGAAATTCAAGTTGAAGCAGGATGGGATTTGGTGTAGTGTTGATTTGAAGAACTCAGCAATTCTGGAGATTTGGTTTCCAGTGGATACTCTAGTCATAAAACAACCGATAATGTCGTCTTTATCACCCGAGGAAGGTGAGGAGGAGGAGCCGATGGGTTACCAGGCAATTGTTGTGGAGCCCCGTCCCGAGAGTATGCCCCAACTTCTCGCTCTGATTGTCGATCACATTGACATACTCCTTGAGGACTGGTATCCCACACTAGGAACTCGTTTTGTGCACACGTCGGAGGGAAAACTCTTGGTGACAAGGCTGATTCCCTGCCCCAGGTGTCTTCTGAATACAACAAACGGGACTTCTGATAATGACCGAAGTGATCAGGAGGCCTCTGCATCGGGAGGATCGATGGAGGGTCTTGCCGAGGGTGACGAAGAGACTTCAAAAACCCCTGACGACTGCTGCACTTATCATCATCATCATCATCATCATCATCACGAGCGCCAGAGCCAGGACAGTTACAAGTCAGATGGTGACAGTGGAGTGGGCTACGATAGTTCTGCCTCCAGCCGAATGCCATCCCTGGAGGGCCATCCGGACGTCACAACTCGTCAATCCTCGAATAAAATCTCAAATGCTGAGGGAATCACTGTTTACTCGTGGATGGTAGAGGAGTGCATTCTATCGGCGTACAGCAATAAAACCATTGCCTGCCCGAAGCACCTGGACATCCCACTGTCCCACGTAGCACCGGACATTATCTTCATGGATCTTGGTGTGAAGCACTTGATTAAATCAGACGATATAAAAAGGGGAAGAATGTTGGGACGCGGTGCCTTTGGATTTGTCTTCAAAGGCTCATGTAAAATTTCAAGTGGCGCTCGAGGGGAGAGAATGGATGTTGCCATGAAGATGCTGCAGCCAGTGCCCCCAGGGCCCAATTCAAAGCCTTCCGCGGTGCTGGCTTACAAGGCAGCTCAGAGCAAATGGGACAGAGATCCACTTCAATACGCCTGCAAGGCCTACTGCACAGCTAGACAAGAACTCAATATCTTGCTGACATTGAGACACACAAATATCGTTCCTCTTATTGGAATTGTCATCAGTCCCCTGGCATTGGTTCTGGATCTAGCGCCTGAGGGAGCCTTGGACAACGTCCTCAAGAATTATCGAAGATCAGGGGCTAAACTAGATCCGCATACACTTCAATCCATCATTCTACAGGTGGCAAAAGCTGTGGAGTATCTCCACCAGCAACACGTCATCTACAGAGATCTCAAATCGGAAAATGTTCTAGTATGGATGATGCCACAGCCGCATCAGAACTACCTGGAGTATCCAGTTCATGTGAAAGTCGCGGATTACGGGATCTCGAGGCTGACTCTACCATCGGGGGCCAAGGGATTCGGTGGTACCGAGGGATTTATGGCGCCCGAGATAATAAAATACAATGGCGAGGAGGAATACACTGAAAAAGTTGATTCATTCTCCTTTGGGATGTTCATCTACGAACTTGTGACTCTTCGACAACCGTTTGAGGGACACGAGGCGGTCAAGGAGTGCATACTGGAGGGTGGTAGGCCACCTCTGTCCTACAGGGAGACCCTCTACCCCTGCTATGTTCTCGATTTGATGGTCATCTGTTGGGCGCAAAATCCTAAGGATCGTCCCACTGCCAGTCAAATTGTCTCCATTGCTTCGGCACCCGAATTCACCCATCTCATTGATGTCACACTGTTAACGGAGAGGACACATGTGACGGCTATCACTGCAACAGCCAGACCTCCAGCGTGTGCTGGGTCTAACGAGACCTTCTTCGCCGATGAGATATGGCTGGGCCATAATAACGGGGAAGTTGATATGCTCCTGGGGACTGAAAAGGGCTGGCTTCAGCATGTGAGGATTGAGACGCCAGTCATTCCTTACGCCATGTCTGGGGTGGATGGCTACATCTGGATTGGAGACAATGCTGGGCAGATCCATGTCTATCTCGCTACCAACTTTGGCTGTGTTGCCAGTTATTATTTGGAGTCAGATCAGAATCTTTACCGGGAATCCAAGATCGTGGGGTTGATTCATTTGGAGAGTATCAAGCAGTTTGCCGTTGCCCTGCACAGCGGGAATGTTTATCTTCTTACCAATAATTTTACCCAGCTGAAGAAGACAGAAGTTGTTAGGAGTGCGAGGGAGAATATCAAGACTTACTCTCTTGCTGCCGTTCACAGGAGGAGGAGGATCATTGAATTGTGGGTGGGCCAGAGCTTTGGTAGGATAGCTATTTATGTTATCAAGGAGAATGGCAATTTGATTGATACTTGTGAGGTTGTTCATGTGCAGAATGAAACATCGAGTAAAAATCTCTTTGCTACTTATTTGTTGAGCGCTGAGACGTCCGTTCTCTCGTATACGTATCCCGGGTGCATTGTTTATCAGTGGGACGTGGAGACCAGGCAAATTATCAATAAGCTGGATATGTCCAAGCTTGTGCCCTGCTCTGAGAGCCTTAAGTCCATCTCTATTGAGGAGAACTTCACCACGGAGAGGTGCCAAGTCACGGCTCTTGAGGTCTGCATGAATCAGCTGTATATTGGGACTACCTGGGGCTGTATTGCTGTTGCTGAGTGCAATTCTCTGAGACCTATCACAGTTTTTAGACCTTTTGAGGGGAAGGTCTCACAGATTGTCGCGTTGAAGTCAACGGATAAGAAGAGGTTAACTCTTGCTACTGTTGGACAGGGCTACAGGAGTCTCATTTCGAGGTACACTGATCATCCTATTGATTGTTTACTTGCTGAGGATCTCAGGCATAATATGTATACGCTGTTGTGGCGTGCTGAGCATTGGTCTGCTGCGTAAATCCGGGGATGTCGTCTGCTGGCCGACGGCCCACTCGTCGAAGTATTTAATTGGAAACTTAGGGCATTCACAGGTTAATTCTAGCGAATTCGGTGGAGTGAGACGAGATGAGAAATGAGGGTTAGTCAGGTGGAGGGAGTGCTTGGTGATTGGAGAGTTGAGGATTTGTTTGGAGAATTTTTGGGGCTTTTTTGTTTCGGTGATTTCTGTCAGCAATTCAGGCAGGGTATTGGCGGGTACCCAAAAATTGAGGTGCTGAAAATAGGGAAATTGGGGAGGACTAATTTTCAGGGAAAGATTTTCAAGGTTGTAGATCATATTGAGAAATCGATTCACTTCTTTAAGGATTTTTAATTGGAAAAAATGGGGAATGGATAGGATTTTTTGTCAAATTTTTATATTGAATGCAGATTTTTTTTAATGAGTTGATGGGAAATTGAGATTTTTTTGAGATATCGGATTCAGAAATGAAATTAGAACACACCGGAAGTGCGAGAAAATTTTTAATGAAATTTTAATTGTTTATTTTTGGGGCTTTTTGGTTTCGTTGATTTCGGGCAGGAATCGGGTATTGGTGGGTACCCGAAAATTGAGGTGTTGAAAATAGGGAAATTGGGGAGGACTAATTTTCAGGGACAGATTTTCAAGGTTGTAGATCATATAGAGAAATCGATTCACTTCTTTAAGGATTTTTAATTGGAAAAAATGG
>JAPYZM010003096.1:0-11975 GCA_030522845.1 Psyttalia concolor
CCGGTAGACTGACTGGACTAATTCGTCACGATCCGGAATTATTCGGGAGGCGGTTAATTCCTCGGTATCCGCGCGACTGTGTCTGTCCAGTTGTCTGAGTGTGACGTCAGACCGTCGACCCTCAGGTGGTATGTAGCGAGTCGCTACATTGTGACGTTTAAGGGTATACCACTCACTGGGTTAGTACTGACTGGTATAGTTGGGGGATTAATTTGGGTATATTTGCTTTGACACTCTCACTTGTCACTGATAATCCCTGGTTGTCCTCTCCTGTATTCCAATAGATTCCTGGACACTACTGATGACTTCTGGGGCCGTCAATCACCCCAAGTGTCCAGCTAGCCCTGGTAATTCTCAGGGAGGTTCACTGACGTTGGGGACGGGATATATTTGATTGAATGTGACACTCGCGTGTTGTTCAATAGAAGATATTTAATGATTAGTTATTGCTGGTTATACTGGAATTGATGATGGGATAGTTCAACGCGTAACTAGTTGGTGTAGATCACCGACTTGGGATTTGGATTCGTTGGTGTGGCTGAAGGCCTGAATTCAGAGGTCTGCTCTGTTTTAGTTCTCGACGTATTCTGACTCTCAAGGAGTCTCTAAAACTCGTTAAAGCCCCAATTCGCTGATCTAAGCGGTCTCACGGTTTTGCTTCACTAACATTGTCTCTTGTCACAATTGACAGAGACCTACACATTCAAACAGTCCTCTCACGTGGACTGCGCTATGCAAAACCGTGAAAACGCTTAACAAGGTATCCAGAGGACACAGTGTGGCCGCTGACCGAGGTATCCCCATGGGATTGTATGTTCGCTGACCAAGGTACCCAACATTACCAAGGGGCTGCTGACCAATGTCTGAATGACAGGAAAGAGTAATCAAATCTCTAACTCACGTCATCCACCATGATTCCTATTGTTTTATTAAATAATTAATAATCGACGTATTGGTTAACCCCAATCCGTCACACTCCCCCACTAAAACTATTGTTATCCGTAGGATACAATAGTCACCTATCAAATAAGACTTTCTCTAAGTCTTTCGCCTGATGGGCCTTTCTTATGTCTGATGGGCTATCAAATCCCTGCCATATGGGCTAAGAACCCCGGTGCTTTATGAGCTGCTGCAATTAAGTTACATAGACTTAAATAGTTCACTCATAACTAGCCTATCGGCCAATCCCTTACAAAACTCTGGTTTTTCTAATTTTATTGTTTTTACAAAATCTAAGTAGACTCCCTATTTAAGTTGTCGGAGTATCTTCATTTTACCAGCCCGCCAGGCTCGTTCGTGGTGGCTGGTGGATGTCGTTTCCTCGGGTTTCCCAGTCTGCTTCGACCAGCTGTCACCCCCTGGGGTATGATCTCACCTATTTGCACCCTGGTGGCTGGGTGCGATAAGGCTTCTTGGCAGTGTATCACTTGGGTTTGGGGGACCAACGTTCGCACCTCCCTAATTGGGGACAAGTTGTCCAATGAGTACGAAGGATTGCTTGCCCCCAGATGTTCTTCTGGCTCCACGATTTCGGTGAGCGTTAATGTGATAGTGGGTCTGGCTTTTCTGACGAAGCTTCGAATCAGTATAGGAGCTTCCCTGGTCGTCCTGTGCTGTGAATGCCTCGCTTGCCCTATTTCTGGGGACGGCGTTGGGCTTGGCTCTCTCTTGGGGGTCCTTCGTTTGTTCCTGCAACACCTCTTTATTCCCCCACAGAGCATAAAGACCTTTGACCAGAGGGAAAATTTCCACAGAACCCCGGCGATTATTCCGATGGTTCCGAGCGGAATACCGGCCCACCCCAATCCGGTTTCAACCCTACTTAGCCGCCTATCCGCGTGTTTTTGCCTGATTAGTGCCCTGGCCCTATCACTGATGGCCTGCAGTCCCAGGCTATCCTTTCTCACGCTCGCCTCGTCATTTGGTCCCGTCTGTTCGGGTTGTGGAAAACTTATGTCCTTTAGTACTTCTGTCCGATTCCCCCCCCCCCCCCGACCTCGCGCAAGCTCTCGTTTATTAGCCCTGGGACATTCACTATTGGTTTGCTCGCGAACCCAAGGGATACTACGGTTGTAACTTCCGCGAAGGGGATTAATGTCACTTGCCTCGACCAAGCTTCGCATCCTGGCGCTAATACGACCATTCCTGCCCCTATGATGCCAATCGTGTTAGGTTCCTTTTGCGGGCAACTTATTCTCAATTCGTCTTCTCCGATGACCGAGAATGTCCATGAGTTCCCTATTTGCGCTCAGTAGGTTTGGGCCATCGACTTCACCCGAACATCGCATATCTCGGAGCCCGAGACCCGAGGGTTGGTGATCAATTGGACCTCACAGTCCCTATTACCGTTAAGCTCATATACTGGACGCGTGGCTCTACACACGAGTGCCATCACTCCCACCTTACAGTAGCCAATTTCTTCCCCGTTCATTTTAAAATATGTGTTCCGTTGCTCCGAAATAGCGGTGTAGGAGTGGCTGGGTACGATGAACGCGACTAGGGATGTAGACGTGTTGGCCAGTTTGGTTGGTAATGTTAAATGTTTATAGATCGTATATTTTGTTAACTCTATCAATGGAATCGTTATTACGAACACGACGTTCTCCTTATGGAGATAGGCCGTTAGTTCGGATAATTTTAATAATTCCGTGCTGTGGGGAATTTGCAAGGGTGCCGGAAATTCCACCCCCCGGTTATATCTTATCACCTCGTTTGCTGAGTTGATGATTTTTACGGGTGCCATGATTGCCGGGTGTAGTTGTCCCCGCTTCGCGAATAAGATTGCGTTAATAAGTAGCTGCCTATCGAATTCGTATCCACTCAACTCCGCATCAAAAGCCGTGATTATACTGGCCATTTTCGTATTATACCGCATGGCCTCTATACGTTCTCATGTTCTTTCGGCGCTTGCATATACTGGTGAGTTTCACATCGTTATTTCCTTGGTTAGTCCCTGAAGAGTCTTGTGGATTGATTCGAACTCTGAGCGAATAATGTGGGTCTGGTTTGCCATGAGGCTTAGCATCTCGCTCGTTGTGTTCTGCAGTTCCTTAATGCATTTGTCGTAATATTCCGCGTCATCTTGATCCATAGACCCAAAAAGAACCTTGTTGATTTTTCCTATGAATCCCAGGACGGCCCTCTTTTCCCTGTCGTAACCTTCCGATAATAACTCCCTTATGTATCTATGTGTACTCTCTAGCATATCTAGTCTGTTTATCACTTGGTCTAATTGTGTTTCAAAACTGCAGTCCCTCCTCAATTGGCTACAGACCCCTTTCATTCCTAACCAAGGGCGTGCGAGTATCTGTTTCTTTTCCAGGGATTCTGTCAGATTGATATGCGAGACCATTTTCCACACTGTGTGGTAAATTCTTAGGTTCGCATATTTTGTTGACAAAATTCCGTTTCCTGTCTCCAACTGGGTTTTTTCTGCGCTTGGCATTTCTGGGCTCCCGGCGAGCCTGAAAAATCGTGAAATAAAAAAATTTTTCTTTTCAATGCCTTCTTTTTCTTATTGGCCCTCACTATATTCCCTCCCCCCTATTCATTGCTCGCGGTCGTATTATTTTTTTCTCGGAGGGGCGCAATCAATAATAATTTTAAGGGAGAAAAAAAATGTTCTATACCTATTTTTTCCTTTCCCGTTTTTTTTTGGATTTGGATTCAAATCCTCCGGCGCTAACAATGGCGGCCCCCTTTCCAGAAATTTACGCGCCAAATTTAAAGGCGGGAATTTGTTAATCGCAAATAATTTTTAATTAAAATTCTGAGAAAACTAGTTGAGGGAAGAAGCTCCAGGCTGATCAAGAGACCAGTCTAACTTAACTACCCTTCGTTAATTTATTAACTAACCTAACTATAACAATAACCATGTGGTTAAGTTAGACAACAGTCTAACTTAACTAACCTAATTTATCTCTGAGGGTTGGGGCCTAACATCCTCATTCCGTGACAGCGACGCGCATCCTAGCGCCATCTGTGAACGGACTCCCAGGACACCACATACCGTCCCCTAGTTACCGTGCGAGCCGCTTTGCTCCCGCGCCGTCGGCCGTAGTGTGTGGGGTTTTTCCCTCTCCTTCCCGCCTCGTTTCAGCTGATAGGAACAACAGTTAGTTGCATCCTCCCTGCCGGCCGGTTAGTGCCTAGCAACTTGTGTGTTTTTATTCAAGTGCCTTTTTTTTAAAAAAAAAAGGATCATGGCATTGAGCACTGAGGTAAGTTTCATTAAATTAATCAACGACTATATTATTTCACGTGAGACCAATTAAGCTGAGAAAATCGCTTGAAATGAGATAAGAAAAAGAATTTTTAACCAACATTTGGTCTATCTACGTTGGTAATTTCACTGGCAGCTCAATTGGTCCAAGTGTTATGTCTTCGTTAATTATCACTGACAAATTGGGGCATTGAAAATTTTAACTTCACTAATCTAAATTCTCAATTAATATGAACTTCAGTCGTAAGTTGAATAATAAAGTGCGTATTTATTTTAGTCGCTGATGATTAAATGATATCAAAAGTTAACAATTAGCTTAGTCTATCGTCCTACATTGAATTTTTTGTTTTTGTGTTGTATTCAACAGTGCCTAGAGGACCCGTAGGCTTTACATGACGTGATGGATCACTACATATATTTCAGAAATTAAAGTCTCGCTTCCCCCCTTCTAAGCTCATCTCTCCCTGTTGTGACTACGCCACGATGCTTAGCTAGCGAATACGACCAGGGAGATAGCGTTATCTTCACATTTCTTTGGAGTTTCGCTACCTCTCACTGCCTGCACTCACTGTCTAATTTATTTTTATGTTTTTTTCAATTGTATTGTTACAGGGTTTTTGAATTATGCTCACCAATTTAACAATTTGGTTTTCCATTTTTACATGCACTCAATGTCTAATTTCTTTTTATTATTTCTTTTTTTTCTCATCTTCTTATTATTAAGTTGACGTAAATAATCGATAAAATTATATATTAGGAAAAAAAATGATTAGTTACGTCCTCTTGCCAATGCTCTCCAATTAATTCAATTTGAAAATAATATATTTGCGTACTAATTTCCCCCTTTCTTTCTTTTTCAGGCTTCCTCGTCAGGCGACATTTTTGAGACGCCAGTTTTCCGGACCTCTTTCCTGGGCTTCTGGCCTCCAGGATCGTCTAGTAGGTTTCCCTTCTATTCACGTTGATCTACGCTAATAGACGGATGTGTATGGGCTTTTCCTTTCCCCCTTCCAGGTTTTTCGCGGCCTAGAATTCCACCTTTCTGGGGAGGGCGTCAGGTGGCTAGGAAGTCCCGGCGTTTCCTGCCGAATCGGGGGCCGAATCTTTCTATCTTTCCGGAGGTCCGCTCCTGGTATAAAGCGCGGGGCGGATCAGAGGTGATCGCCCGCCGCAACCTTGACGAGGACATCCGGTAGCTGATGTCGCGGTCGGGGGACTGTCCCTACCTTTACTCTGATCGGCACCACCTCCATTGCCCGGACATAGAGCGCCGGGCTTACGCAGTCCTTGTGGCCGCCATTGCGTGGGGGCAATTTGCCCCTTTTGATGAGGAGGACGGGGTTATTGCGCCCCAGCAGGTGGACGGCGTCTTGGTGCCCGCTGCCTTGTTAGGTCCTCGTCGGAAACCTCGGAGGGCTGTCGGGCTGTATGCCCCCGGCGTTTGGAGGGGTGCCTCTGGCCGTGTTGGTCAACGTAGTGGCCGTAGGCGTGGTTCGCTCTCCCGCCGTGGATCTCTCGTAAGTGTATTTTTTTTCTGGTTATTTCTTTAAGAGTTTCGCATTTTCTTTTTACTACCATTTTTTTCCTTTCTCCCCCTTTTTTTTCAGCTTGGAGGACTTAGACGAACCCTTCGTTGGGCGGCCATACCCCCGCCTTTTTTTTTTTAAATTTTTTTATCATATCTATATTAATTTTGTATGTTTTCTTATATCATATACATGTATTTAAAAAAAAAAATTTTTATGTTTTTCTATATCATATATATTACAAAAAAATTTTTTATTTTGAAACTCTCTTTCTCCTTTTTTTTTGTTTATGCCCCCTTTTTTTCTGTTCCTGGGGTGTCTTTTACCTTTTCTTTCAGCTGACGCGCGTTTTTCTTATCGCTCCGCTCGGCTGGAGATGCGTCTTCAGTCATTAGTTAACTGTCGTTAGTGCAGCTTGAAAAGGTACAGTGATAAAGAAAAAGAAAAGGGTTATTATGCCTCTCTTGCCTTCCGTCGCGCGAGTACAAGTGCTCGAGGACCTGATGGAGGTTGTCCCTTTTGTGGCCTTTCTGGTGCGTCAGGGGTCCAGGCATTCTCGGCCCCTTCAGGAATGGATGCGAGGAGATCCTGCCGTAACGCCTTGGGGCTTACAGGATTTTTGTCCAGTCTGCCGGCCATGCCGTTCGGGGAGCATTTTGGTTTGGGCCTGGACGATATTTTGGAGGGCCAACGTTCCGCCTGCCGTGCCGTGGGGGTCTCTTTTTGGCACGACGATCGTGATCCCTGGGGCTTCGTTGTGCTGCCCCCTTCGCCTCCTCCGGTGAGTTTTCTCTCGTCTCTGTTTTTTCGTCCCCAGCCCTTTTTTTTTATATGTACTGCTTTTCCCAGCCTTATTTGCCAGGCGTGGTGCGAGGCTCGGCAGACTGTTGGCTCACTTTAGTCCTCGAACGCCATTTCGATGTTCCCATTCTGGACCATCCTCGAGCGCGGCTTCTTTTTCATCTCCTGTTTGATTATGGCTGTCGGCGCATCCCGGTGATTTCCGAGGTGGCCGCTCTCTGTCGTGAGAATTCCCTTCGGAACACCCTATTCTGGATGTCGGCCGACTTCCATTTGTCTCGGCTCTTCATTGAGGCCCCTTGCCCCGTGGTAAGACTTTTCTAGTATCTTCTGTGCCTCTTTTTTTTTCTAATATTCTCTCATTATTTTCAGGCCCTTATCTTATTTCTATATGGGAACAGTCGCCTGTCCTACCTTCAGTACCTACTGGGGGATCCTACCTTGGGTACTGAAATCGGGGATGACTTATCGTGGTTTGAGTATTTTGAGTGGGTGGGCGGTGATCTGTGTAAGCTCCCCGTTCTCCTCTATTATTTTCACTAGAGAATTTTTTTCTAAAAAAGGTAACGATTTTTCCTTCTCCTTCATTCAGGAACGAGTCGCCTATTGGACGGATGGATTGGCCGCCTCTCGTACCAGGGTTCATCTGCTGTAGCCCCCCCTTTTTATCAGAGCTAGTTATATTTTACCCCCTTCTGTACATCTTCTGTGTCCGGATTCTTTTGGTGAGATAAATCCAATTGTTCTCTAACTTTCCTCGTATTTTTATTGCTACTCCTGTCCATTTATGATTTTGTCTCGCGAATTAAATTTAATTATTATGGCGAATTCGGGCCTTCTTTAAATTTATCGCGATGGACCGTCCGAGGTCCTCTTTCTGTTTGGATTTTGACGTTATTGTTTCCCAGAATCTCCGAGATACGATATGGTCCTTTCCAATCGTCATCTCTTTTCCCGGTTTTTGGCTCCTTCCGAAGCCACACGTAGTTCCCTATTTCAAGGGTAATTTCCTTTACCCTTCTATCGTAGTATCTTTTCGACTTTTCCCTTGATTTTATGAGATTTACCCGAGCCTTATCGCGTACTTTCCTTAGCCCTTCGGTTAGTTCTTGGAGTAATTCTCGGTACGGTATTCCCCCTAACCCTTCGAGCGACCTAGCTGAGGACACGTGTGGTTTAACTCCGAATACTAATTCGTGAGGCGTGAAACCTGTGCTTTTATGCACGCTCGAATTATACGCGAACATTGCCATATCGATCCATTTGTCCCAATCTCCGCTATCTCCGATTTGAGTCTTTAGAAATTCGGTTAGGACGTGATGGCTTCGCTCGAGAGATCCGTCCGATTGCGGGTGATACGCCGTTGTTAGGCATTAGCGAATTCGAACTAATGTGCAAAATTCTGCCGTGATCGCGCTCGTGAAATTTGTACCCCTATCTGATAGTAATGCTTGCGGAGCGCCGAACGTGCATATCAATCTGTAGGGGTAAGGGTGGAAGGGCTCGTGCTACATCTTCCGCTCTTTCCGTTCTTAATGGCACGGCTAACGCGTATTTAGTCAAACAATCTTGCATTGTTAATCCATACGCGTATCCTCTGACACTTCTCCCGGAAGGCTCGTAGATGTCCATTGATACTTTCTCGAACGCGTCTATTGGTGTGTCGATAATTATCATCGGATGGCGGGCTTTCTCTCTTGTTAATTTTTTTCTTTGGCACAGATGACAGAAATTCACGTAATCTCTGACAGTTTGGGCAATATTTTTCCAATAATATTGAAGTCCCACTGCGTGTAGACGACGTGTGTTTGTCTTCCACAATTTCGATGCGGTCTCCTTCCACGGGTACTTCGATTATCGTGCGCACAGCACTATGCGTGTATTGGTTCCTCTCAATCTCTCTTTTAGGCGTGTTCTGATGGCTTTTCTCGCTCTTTCGGTTAAGGAGTCGCAATCATGGGCCATCCTTATTCTCGGCAGATTCTCCACAGTTATTATGTCGAGAAATGTTTCCAGGGCTTGTCTCGTATCCACTTCCTGGACTTCTGCTTCTGAGTCGTCATTGATAACGAGACTATAGCCGACCCTTCCGGCTTTTTGGACCCTTATGACATCTCCTTTCCGATGGTTGTGACCTGTCAGCTGTTTTCGCTGGATTCAGTCCTTCTCAACCAGTACCCTGAGACAAGCGTTGTCCAATTCTCTAGTTGCCGGGTGAAAAAATGCGAAATGGTTATGTGTGTTCGAGAGTATTTCACATTTTCATCGTTTTTTTCCTCTGAGAACTAATAGTCCGGCGGCTCCTCATTATGTGAAGGGACGTCGTCTCCCTCGCTGTTATCTGACTCCGTCGGTAGTTCCCAGGCATCGGCATTGACGTCACCGAGTGGTTCTTCGTCTTGGGTCTGAATATTATTTTCATGTATTCTTTCCTCCACGCCGGTGTCCTCCTGGTGGTAATGCATTAGCTCATTGCTTGTGCCGGCTATCTCCGCTGTTACGGCTAGATTTTCTAGGACGAATTCCTCATCTTCCGATGCCGGTGGTGGTTCTTGGGTGGGATCGAACACACTTCCTGCTTCAGTTGCTGGTTCGGAATTTTCGTCTTCAGATTGCTCCTTATAGGGTATCGTTGGAGGTGGCATATTCCGCTTTGGCCTTTTTGGAATGTTTTCTTCCTCTTCCGTGGTCGGCTCCTCCAGAGGAATTTTTCTTGGACGTCCTCGCTTCCTTCTTTGGGTAATGATTTTCCGGGGACGTCCTCCCTACCTTTGCGTCGGAATTTCTTGAGCCTGTCTGCTTTCCTCGGGGCTTTCTTCCTGGAGAATGACATCAACAGCCGTTGTTGATGTCCTATGACTCGGTAGGGGTGCTAACTGTGCTGCCCCCCCTTCTTGTGGCTCCCGATTTACCGACACGACTCGACATTTCGAGATGTGTACATCGGCATTCGCTGTGCTTACCTTAATTACGTCAGAGGATAATATCCCAATTATCCTATGCGGCCCTACTGTTTGATATTGTGAGACATTTTTATACCACACCATATCACCGACATGTATCTCTAGATATTCTGTTGATGCGTGTATTCCTATTTCTTCTGGATGCCAACTCGTTAGTGGATTGCGGATCGCCACGATGTTTTCTCCTCGAACGATATCTGGTTGGTCTCCGCGCATGACCTGAACTTTGTTATCAGGCCACATGCTTTCGACCACACATGGGCCTATTCTTTGCCCACTCGGAATTAGGGTGCACCAAATTGCATCTCCAATTTATACCCATTTTATATCCCATATTTACAGAATCATTCCGGTGAGTACGGCGACCTTTCTTTCCTGTTCGGCTTCGTCAGGAATCGGATTACGAGATAACGCGTCCGCGTTGAAATTTAATTTTCCCGGTTTATATTTTATCTCGTAGTCGTACTCTTCTAGTTCGTTCGCCCAACGACGTAACTGGGCCCCCGGATCTTTGGTAGACCTCAGCCACACGAGAGTTACCAAAGTAAATTTTCTCCCATAAATATAGGATCGAAATTGCCTAATCGCAAAAATAATTGCGAGTAATTCCTTTTTAGAGGTCGTATAATGTTTCTCCGGTTGCGTCATCACTCGCAATGCATAGCTTATGGGCAAGTCTTCGCCGACTTTACCTTGGCTAAAAACTGCACCGACAGCGTACTCGGATGCGTCTGTCGTGACGACGAACGGTCGAGAAAAATCTGGGTGCCTTAAAATCGGATACGACGTTATTTCTCGCGTTATTTGGTTAAACGCATCTTCTTGCTCTTCCCCCCATTTAAATGGCGTATCCTCTTTTAGCAATTTCGTGAGCGGGTGTGCCTTTACCGCAAAATTTTCTATATTATATAGTATCCTGCTAGTCCGTTCAACTGTCGAATTCCCTTTTTGTCCTTTGGTCTTGGATATTTCAGAATCGGTTCTATCGTTTTCGGGTTTGGTTTTATTCCTTCTTCGCTCACACAGTGGCCGAGGAATGTTACTTCTTCCCTCAAGAATTCGCATTTCGAGGGTTGTAGGCTCATTTGCACTTTATGGAGTCTATCTACAAATAATCTGTATGTTTCCCTATGGTCTTCCAAGGTTTTGCCATAGACTACTATATCGTCCATGTATACAAATAATCCTACACCCTGTAATCCTGATAGAACTACATCCATTGCTCTTTGGAAGGCAGGTGGACCCTTTGCGATTCCCATCGGGATCCTGTTGTAATGAAAATGTCCTGCTGGTGTTGAGAATGCGGTCTTTGGTGGACTCTCTTTCGCTAGTGGTATCTGGTGGAATCTTGACACCAGATCGAATTTCAAAAAATACCGCATCCCTCCCAGTTGATCCAAAATATCCGTAATGTTAGGCAAAGGATACGCGTCCGCGACCATTTTCTCGTTTAGCCGTCGGAAGTCGACGAGCATACGCCATCGTTTCTCCCCGTCGGGGCCTGGTTTCTTCGGTACCATCCACGCGGGAGAATTATATGGGGAATCGGAGGGTTTAATGATACCGGCCTGTAACATTGTATCTAAAATTTTCTGTCCTCACGTATTCGGGCTTTCGCGTATTTACCCTTCCCACCCCCCAGCCCCGCTGTACCGCATTCGCCAAGGACCAAGAAAAAACCTAACCCTGAGGGGAAAACCTTGGCCAGGTACAGTCGTCTCTGTTACGAGACTACCACTCGGCAGTGAATCATGAGATCAGAGTGCTACAAATTTTTACAAATTTTGACTGCCGGTGACGGGAAGCGAACCCGGGTCATGGGCATGCCAGTCTAGCACTCTAATCGCACGGCCACTACCGTCGATCACATTGTATCTATTTCCTCCTTAGATTTGTCTCTGATGTGGAAGGGCAGGCGAAATTGTTTGACTACGGCTGATTCGTCGTCTTTCAATTTAATTTTGTATCCTGGGATTTTCGCCTGTTTTAATTTCTCGTCATCCAGTTTATAAATTCTAAACTCTAAATTCTAATTCTATTTAAATTTATTTAATGCCTAAAAGGAGGGTAGGCGGTGTGGTAGGTGGAATTTGGAGAGAGAGAGGTTTCCGTGTCGCCGGTAGCTTAGTTGGAAGAGTGCCCGGCGCGTAACTGGGAGACCCGGGTTCGAATCCCGGCTGGGTTACCAGGATTTTTTCTCTCTAAATTCTAACTCTATTTGAATTTTTTTTTTTCATATACCCAGGGATTATACCAAGATACGCGATAGCGTATCGGCGGATGCTATCGCATATGATATTCACCTAACAACTTCCCCCTCCACTACTCCTAAAATTACTTTATTTTATTACGGGAAAACCAGCCCATTTGGAGAAAAATCATCCTTAGATACATAATATAATTCGAGGATGATCTTTCTCATAGTATTTTCAGATTTTCGTTAAATCGTCTGGGAGGCTTGAT